>PVKC010007945.1:0-28811 GCA_004027635.1 Crocidura indochinensis | reverse complement strand
GCCCACTGTTTTAATTTTTTCTTATCAACTTAAAAATGTGATTCAGGGGCCCGGGAGATAGCATGGAGGTAAGGCGTTTGCCTTTCATGCAAAAGGTCATCGGTTCGAATCCCGGTGCCCCATATGGTCCCCCGTGCCTGTCAGGAGCAGTTTCTGAGCATGGAGCCAGGAGTAACCCCTGAGCACTGCCAGGTGTGACCCAAAAAAACCAAAAAAAAAAATGTGATTCAGTGATCTACTTCATATAAATGAGAACTCTAACCTAAGCATTAAAAAGAGGTAAAAATTCAGTTTTCTATCTGAATTTTGATGAAGAATTAGGCTCAGTGCTTTCAAAAGTTGTAGTATATAGTATGATTTTAATGGTAGCTTTGGTCCAGAAAAACCCAAGTGTTTGGACCTCCTTCTCTTTATATTAGTTTGTCCCTTGGAATCCCCTTTGATTTGATTAGACTTTCAGTATCACTTCTTTAAATGGTGACTTTTGTGATTATTACACCTCATAATGTATACATTCTCATTGAAGTTTTATTTCTAACTCTCTTTTGAATGAGTATTAGCCCACTTTAGATTAAATGTTTGTTTCAAAAATATTATGCACAGTGTTCCTACAAGCTCCTAGTGCTTTAATAAACAAATACATGTATTAGCACAATCATAAAGAAGACACAGATTCTGGGCCCAGAGAGATAGCACAGTGGCGTTTGCCTTGCAAGCAGCTGATCCAGGACCAAAGGTGGTTAGTTCGAATCCCGGTGTTCCATATGGTCCCCCGTGCCTGCCAGGAGCTATTTCTGAGCAGACAGCCAGGAGTAACCCCTGAGCACCGCTGGGTGTGGCCCAAAAACAACAACAACAACAACAACAACAACAAAACGACATAGTTCTGGGAAAATGGTTCCTAACAAACTCGAAACAATGGTAGTGACTCAAATGTCTACATTAAAGTAGTAAAACACCAGAAACAGGGACTGGAGAGATAGCATGGAGGTAGGGCATTTGCCTTGCATGCAGAAGGATGGTGGTTTGACTCCTGGCATCTCATTTGGTCCCCTGAGCCTGCCAGGAGCGATTTATGAATGTGGAGCCAGGAGTAACCCCTGAGCACTGCTAGGTGTGACCCAAAAACCAAAAACCAAACAAACAAACAAACTAAAAAAAAACCCAAAGTCAGAATAACAGTGAATAATAACTTTAAAAATGTTATTGAAAGCTTAAAAGAATAATAACTTTTGTGAGTCTTGTGTTCTTTGTCTTGGGACTTTTGGACATTATAGTAGCACATCAACTTAGTACATCAAATTATAAGGAATTTACCAATTCCTTAAAATAAAGAGTAAGGATTTTGTTTTTACTTGAATAATTTTCTACAAAAGGGCATGGGTTGTGGCTCAGTGGTAAAGCACTTGTCTTGCATGTGTTGATACTCTGAGTTTGACTCCCAGTTCTGTTAAACTAATGAAAATAATTTTCTACATAGAGTTTCTGCATATAAATAATGAAAGTTCATAGATGAGTTTTCTGTAGCCTGAAATGCTATAATGGGATGGAGTCCCACACAAGTCATGAGGATCTCCTCATACATGGTACTTGGTGTGCTGCAAAGGACTGTAAACATGAGACCAACATTAAATTGAAAATTGTAAGATTTATAATCTTATAAAAATTGTGCTTATACCTGGAGAGAGTATAGGTAAGCAGATAAGGTGCAGCTGACCCATATTCAGTTTCTACCACCCAAGTCCTAAGCATGACCAGGTATATCCAAAATGGCGTACATTGTGTACACACATGTGCACATGTACATCAACCACACACTTGTCACTCCTAATATTTTTAGAAATTTTAGATGTCCTTATGACCTCCGTATATAAGTCTTAATACTTAAGGTGATTTGGGAGCCAGAGAAAAAAGTGCAGAGGTCAAGCATTTGCCTATAGCTAGTCTGGGCTTGATCCCTGGTACTATCAAAGTTGTTCTTGAGCACAAAGTCAGGAGTAAATCCTGGACTTTATTAAATGCCCACAAAGCAAAGTGAAGGAAGCAAAACAAAACAAAATGAAAACAAGCAAAAGAATTAGGGTGCTCTGTAAATTTTTTTGTTAGGATGATTTCTTGAAAAGTTTTTATTTTCATTAAGCTAATTGTATGTTCTCATTGACTATGATTTCAGAATATTTCATGTATGTTTTTAAATTGATCTTCAATTAACAGTGGCTACTGGTTTTATAGGCTTAAGTATAACTGTTTCCCAGATCCCTATATTGAGTCATCAGTGATGTGTAAAATACATTTTAGGGAGCTATGTAAAGGAATATTGTTTTAATCGTTTTAGTAAAAAAATAGGTCTTAGGCAAAGCAAATAATTATTTTCTTTTGGATCCGATCATTTTGGGATTCTGGATCCCATATATTGAATTACTTTAAAGATTTGTTGTTGTTGTTGTTGTTGTTTGGGGTCCAGACTCAACTCTGCTAAGGATTACTCCTATTTCTGCACTGAAGGATCTATCCTGGTGGCGATTGAGGGCCATATGGTATGCCAGACAACAGGGGTAGGGTGCATGCAAAACAAGTGTCTTAACTGCTCTGCTATTTCTCTAGCCCCCCCTGAAATATCTTTTTTGATGCAACATGTACTTAATGAGTATCCATATTTTGTAATGCTGGCTGAATTAGGACTTACCTGACATGCAAAATGAAAAGATAGAAGTTCTAGATCTGGGATATCCATAGTAGGGTAAAGCACATACAGATATCTGGCTTTGAATTAGAACAAAGCCATACTGTTTGTGGATCACAATGAAGGTAAGTGGAAATTAAGAGGAAGGTGTTAGGGAGGAAAAAATTGTGATGGATCTGAATTTTGGTTGCATAGCTAAAAGTTTTTTAAAATAAAATGCTTAGTTGAATTTTAAAGTAAAAAGGCAAACATACTGCTTGGGCCTGCAAAATAGTTCACTCCAAATGTATTACCATCCAGTCCAGTAGCCAATTGACTAGATATTGTTGTTTTATTCTATTTGTCATTTGGGCTGCATTTGGCAATGCCCAGGGATTGCTCCTCAGTTTGGTGCTTATGAATCACTCCTGGTAGTGCCAGGAATTGAATCCAGTCCTCCTGCATGCAACATAAAGACTTTTACTAGTTTAGCTGCTCTCTCCATTCTTCATTTAGACTTTTCACATACAGTTTCTCTCAGTAAGAAAATTTAAGCATGTTTACTGGGCTACTAAGATATTATGTACATAATAAAATAATAATATAAATATAAAAGATAAAGTGAACATAAAGAAAAATTCTAGTATTTTCTTTTTCACTTACTTCCCTGGACTATGTCTTGTCTGTATTTTAGGTTTGATAATTACACTGTGGATACCATTGATCAAAACTGGAAGTCACCCCAATGTTGGCTAACTTGAATGAGATCAGGGACTTTACTTTGCTTAGTCAAGTATAAGTATACTGTATCTTAGTATCTAAAATAAAATGTAGTAAGACTTTACTACATATTGTTGAATGAGTGAATGAATAGGAAGAATTTTATTGGTTAGTAGTGAAGTAGTATGGTTAAGCATGTGGGATCTGCAAAGAATAAATTGTTCATTATTGTATCTCGTGCTTATCAAAGTAGGGATTCAGTTGACTAAGGAATGTGCCTGGTATATAGTTTGGCCTGGATGACCTTGCCAAGGCCTATGAAACTCCATGACATGAAAACTCATGGACACAAAAAGTGAGATCTTCATAAAACTGAATAATGGGGGCTGGAGAAATAGTACAGCTTGTAGGGTATTTGCCTTGCATCAGTTTACCAAGGTTTGATCCAGGGCATCCCATATAGTCCCTGGCTCCCTATCAGGAGTAATTCTTGAACCGAGAGAGCCAGGAGTAAGCCCTGAACATTGCCAGATGTGGCTCTAAAACCTAAAATGAAACGAAATGTCATTGCTGAAACTGTTAAAAAAAAAAAAAAACTCTGAATAATGCATGGTGCTAGATTTGCACTAGGTAGACAGAAACAGCCTGTGGGGGTGTATGTGGGGAGAGGGTTACAAATCAGTGCTATTTCTGAGTAAGACTTTGATGACCTCAGATCTATGAGTAAAAAATATGATATTCTTAAGCAGTTATATCTGGGTTTTTCTTCCAACTGAGACAGTTTAGTATTGGATTAATCTATTTAATAGCACTGTTTTATACTGTGTACTTGATACAGGAGGCTCTGTTGTATGAATGGATCAGCGTCAGGATCAGAGGTCTGTAAATAAGTTCTACCCTGATTGAAGTAAAGCCAGCAATTTTGAGATTATCTCATCAAAGATACGATTTTAAGCCTTAGTTGTAGTGTTAAATGCCTGACTGCATGGGGGTCTAGTGGTTTTAAAGGTTATCATTAGTGTACTACTATTGGCATATTATCAGTGGTAAAATGGTATTTATAATAGAATTATTTCCTGTGTACCATGCCTCTGTTCCTTCTTTCCCCATCACTATAGTTGGGGTATGTTATAAGTTAAACTAGTGTACACAAATAAAATAGGATTTATTTGCAAATAAGTAAAATATGAGGTTTCTATGTTTCTCTTATTTTTAAAATTTTCTTGTTCAAACTTTCTCTTTAATTGGTACCAAATATTATAATTTTGTGCCTATAAAGAAACCTGCTACCAATTTTTATCCAACATTGTCAGTATTGGGGAGAACAAACATAACTCTGACAAGTTCTCACATTAGATCTTTCCCTTTAAAACTGGCTGGCCAGAGAAATGTCCTTATACTTGGCCACATTGGCAGTGACAGGTATACCCTTATGTCCAGTTCAGTTTCATTTAGGGTGTGTTTACTCAAAATAGTTTCATATATACATGACAAAATATTGTGCTCTAATTTGATGTCTCTTGGTGAACATAGGAAGTTTTCTTTGACCTTCTAAAAAACAGGTGCGCTCAAGCTTAATAGAGTGGAATAAAAATTCTTCCATAAAATCTGTACTTATAGTATGGTCTTCAAATAAAGAATTAAATGCTTAAACTTTGCTCTCAGTATTTTCCTCATTAAGCCAGAAAAAAAATCTCTCTTTATTGCATGACTATCACCGCTGCAGTCAGAGGTTGTAGGTTTCTTAAACTTGTGGTTGTAATCTAGATTTGATAATGTCGTGGACACCATGGACTCTTTTATGTATGTTATGAGGTAGATAGTAGTGTATCATTACTCCCATTTTGAAGATCTGGTAAAAGACTCAGTTCTCGAAGTAGCTTGACTCAAGTCACTGGATTTATAGTGGCTTCCTCTTTACCAGTGTCCAGCAATCTGGCCATGCTGACAGAGAGTACCCCTGTGCAAAGCAGAATTTAATTTTACTTAACTGAGACTTATTTTTTCCTTTGATATATTTTAACTTGATAACATTTAAAAATGCCTGTAATAGTAGCAATATAGATGGTTACTGTCATTTATACCCCATGAGCTTATAATAAAATGGGTCTTACATTTCTGGCATACTTAAATCTTTTTGAGTATATAAGTGTTCCTATTTTCAGTTCATGTGTTAGTATAACTTGTGATGAAATTAAATATATAGGGACCACACATTGTCTAAGTATGTGCTTTGAAATATATATTAAGATTCCTAATATTATGTATATTATGTGCTCATTTATTATTAAATGTCATGTGTTGTATATTATTATAATTAATGTATATTACATATTATTTATTATGTATTGATCAAGCTTTTCCTGTAAGATATTTATACAATTATGATCAAAATTAATTGAAAAATATAAATTGATATTTAACTAACTGAGCCACAGCCATTTCTGGAACAGTCAAATTGTAATTTGATATCCATTGGTGTTTTTAAAGAAATGGCAGCAAATGCTGGTTATTTTTCTTTATATTTAAAAGGTATTTAAATTTGGAACTCAAGACAGGAACTTTTAATTGGTCCTTTAGAGAATTTAGCATAGTTCCACTACTAACTATTAAAGAGACTAAGTTTCTATCAAAAATTTTTTACAGAATCAATTACTGAGCTAGTATTTTCATTGTGGAAAGGTTTCATTTGTTAGCACCTTATGGTAAAATTCCTAGAAAGTAAGGAGGTCAAGTAATTATTTTATTGTAAAAGAATGATGGAATATTCATTGAGCTCCACATTTTGTGTGTGTGTGTGTGTGTGTGTTTTTCTTATGGGTTCTATGCTTGCCAATGCTCAGCGCTTACTCAGGTATCATTCCTTGAAGGATTGGGGCACCATATATGGTGCCTGGGATCAAACTTAAGTCAGCTGCACACAAGGCAACTACTCTACCCATTGGACTACCTCTCCATTGCTAGAATCATTTCCATTGAAAAGATTTAAGGTTCAAGTGAGCCCTGGTCAGCTGCACACAAAGGGACCGTCCTACCTGTTATATTATCTCTTGGCCCCCTGTACCTTTCCCAGGGAAAATATTTAAAGTTTATGGGGCTGAAGAGATAGTACCATGGGCAGAGCTCTTGACTTAAGTGCAGTGACTCTAGTCAGACACCAGCATCCCTATGACCCCTCAAACTCCACCAGGAGTAATGTCAGAGCTATCATGGGGTATGGCCTCAAAACAAATAAAATAAAGTTTTAAGGTCTAGCATAAAAGGGGTTATTTAGAATATTTGCATAGATTCTCTTTGCTTCCGTATACATTTTATTATTTATATTTGAATATTTACACTAACTTAAGGACATTAGTGAGTAAAGGAGTTTGTTAAGAATTACAATTTGACGAAAAGGCTGTATTTATTGAAGAAGGCATTATATAGATGGGAAAGGTTAAAAAGTGAACTTTTGGGGGCGGACAGATAGCATGGAGGTAGGGCATTTGCCTTGTATATAGAAGGACAGTGGTTTGAATCTTGGCACCCCATATGTCCCCCAAGCCTGCCAGGAGCAATTCCTGAACATAGAGCCAGGAGTATGCTCTGAGTGTTGCCCTGTGTGACCCAAAAACAACAAAACAAAACAAAAAAAAGCGAACTTTTTCTTTTGTTTGGCTTTTTTAAAAAAATAAATATGATGGGGCCATAGAGATAGTGATGGTTTAAAGCACTGCTTTGCATTCAATGGGTGCCAGTTACTTTTCTGCTCTGTATAGTATTCCATGCACCACTAAGAAAGAACCCCTGAGCAAAGAACTGTCAGTAGCTCCTGAATAGTGCCAGGTGAGGTCTTCCATCCCCATTAGAAAAAATTAAAAGAAAAAAGATGAAGTTATAAGGATACATAAGTGTAAAATTCCTCTTTCTCCTCAATTTATAAGCAGCTATGTAAAATCTGAATTCAGCAGTCCTGTCTTTCCAACTCTGAACTGCTTGTGAGGTAGGAATTGCCATATCCATTATAGAGGAGGGAACTGAGTCTCAGAGGCTCGGCAAATTGCCCAAGGTCATTCTTCCAGTAAGTGGTAGAGCTGGCATTCCATTCCAGTTCTTTCTGTCTAAGGAGGCCACGCTTCTGCTCGCTCACTCACTCACTCACTCCCTTTTTACTGCCTCTTGTGCTACCCTCCTGGCATTTGAACCACTCTACAGTGCCTTGTACCTATCTTGATTCCTAGTAAATTGTAACTCTCAGGATTTAAAGCTCAGCCTTTTCTTCCAGATAAAATTACTTTTCTCTTTTTTTATGTTACCACATGAAGCAAATAGCATTTACACAACGGTTCATTAGAAACCTTTATTTTTAATCATTCCAATCAGATAATCAACAGCAAAGTTAAAAAAGTATTACAGAGTATTCGAAAGAGGAAATAACTGACTTTTTTGGATATCATTAAAACAAAACATAGTTTTGGAATTCAAATAGTGTATATTCAAAGGGAATAAAAGAATTTTAACTCTAAAAGGATATTTAAAAATGGTTTTGGAGGAACACAATCCATCTTTTTAAATTTAAAGAAAACAAGGTTCAGATGTATGAACTAGATCCCATACCAAGGGATCGTCATAGTTTAAATAAGATTTGGTTTTCTACTCATCTCTAAATGCTGTAGAAGGTACTTTTATTCTATTATAGTACCATCTTTATAATAGAAATATATTGATGTTGGTGGCTTTTTAAAAAATCTAGACACCCCCAACTACCCAGAAGTAGAATCTCTTTAGATTATTTGATAGATTATATATCCTATTTTATAAAATGTTTATGGACACTATAATCATTAATTTTTTTTAATGTTTCCAGATCTACCAGAATAGCTATTAAATCACACAAGTAGGACTATTTTTTTCAGATAGTGGGGAAAGCTTGTAACTGATTACCAAGATCAATAACTAAAACAGTATTTAATGTTAGACTAAAGCTATATGTAATATGTTATGCATACTGACTTTGAAATAATTTAATTTTCTTCTTGGTTGGCTTCTAATTTATTTAGTAGAATTAGATCATTTTGGTAGCTAAAAGATAGTAAACGGAAACATGGCTTTGTTATAGTCCCTGGTGTCTTGTGAAGACAGAGGAAGAATTTGCAAAACAATAACACATTGTTAAAAGGCATGCCAGTTTATCAAATGCCTTGTTTATTACAGTCTGGTATTGGGAAAAAACATTCCAGCTCATCCTAATCTTAAGCAAAAGATCCCTTAAAGCTCATTATTCTAAGATTGTGTGTGTGTGTGTGTGTGTGTGTGTTTTTTTTTTTTTTTTTTTTTTTTTTTTTTTGGTTTTTGGGTCACACCCAGTGACGCTCAGGGGTTACTCCTGGCTATGCGCTCAGAAGTCGCCCCTGGCTGGCCTGGGCGACCATATGGGGCACGGGGGATTGAACCGTGGTCCGTAGCGCGGTAAGGCAGGCACCTTACCTTCAGCGCCACCGCCCGGCCCCTGTGTGTGTGTGTTTTGAACTCATGTAAGAAAAACTTCAGAGCTGATCAGAAGAAAGAAATTTACAATACCCTACAGATTTAAATTTTGAAAGTTGACTGATTTGTGTACTGTGATGCCTCGTGGTGGCCTTATTAAGAAACTACTATCATGAAATACAGTAGTAACATATCTTAATAGCTTTGAATTCACTCCATTGACTCTGGATTAAATATTTGTCTGTTAAGACCCCATATAATTTTCTCAAGGTTAGTATTTTTATGTTTTATATGGGAGAAATTAATTTTATTTTTTGAAATTAAGGGAAGAAGTTTGGTATGCCCTATCAAAGTTAAATTTCTGGGAGTTCATCTGGGGTGTGGTTATTTGAAGTTCTAAAGAATACGTCTGATAGATCTGGCAATTGTTCTCTATTGTATTGTAAATTAGGAGAAAAGTCCCTTTCTTGAGCTACTGTATTTCCAAAGGTTGCAACATTCTCATGATAGAATGAGTTTTTCTTTTGGCAATGCTATATCTTGACTGTTGGTGCAATAGTGTCCCCCAAAATACATGCATATGTTTTCTCAGGTAAATAACAACCCTACGTTTGTGTATCACATCATGATTGCTTCATTGAAGGCAGTGATATCTGAGATCATGTCTATACATATCAAATATTAATATTTTTCTTTAGAAATTAACATAGTTTTTACTTATTTTGTCTTTTGGGCCACACCCGGTAGTATTTCGTGGTTGATCCTGACTCTGTACTCAGGAATCACTTCTGATAGACGTGGGTGACCATATGGGATGCCGAGGATTGAATCCTGATTGGCTGTATGAAGGGCAAGTACCCATGGTACTATCTCTTTGGCCTCTGTATAGTTTTCACATATAAAATGCTAGCTTATGCTATTATTTAAAAAAAATCTTAAAACATCATAAGGCAACAGATAATGGAAATACTTATTTTCCTCTGCAGTATACTGACAAAAGGCTCTATGTTCTGTTACATATCTTTGGCCTAACCAGTTTAATATACTTTGAAAGTTAGTCTGTCTTTTAGAGTTCTGATTAAAGAAAAAATTCTGACCTTTATAAAGGAGATTTCCTTTATTAGGTAGGTGCAGTAATAAAATGCAGAATGACTTGGAGCATCTACCTCTTTTATCCATTATTAAAAGTTAATTGCCACATCACGTAAGTACAACTTGATGGGATTTTTAACGTACCAAAAATTGGCAACCCTTGATGAGGAAGTACACTTAGTAAGGACCTGAGTTGAGAGAATGAAAGGAAAAACGAACCTTTTATAAATCTTAAGAGACAGCTAAATGGAAATAAAAGCTTTTAATTTTCGTGGGAGAATGGTGATAGCAGATCAGTACCTTATGTTTAGTTGGAAGCAGAGGGTTTCAGAATGCAGTTTGTCTGACTTTCAGGGTGGTTGTTTGGGTGAGTCGAGATCTTAGAGAGTGAGTTCCCTACACATTTGGAAAGATAATACAGTATTCATTATCTTTATGCTGGTTCATGGAATCACTTTCTTAACAGGAACAATAATTATCTTTCTCATTCTTTTATAAGGAGTGGCAGTTGGTGGATATTCAGCAGGAAATCCATTACTCTGTTTGTAGTCTGTGGTGCTTCCCTGGTTGAATTTGAGTCTCCCCAGTAGGTAGAGCTCATGCATTAAGTAGTTAAAACCACTATTGTGATGCATCTTTCATTAAGCTCAGGGACATATTTGTAAAATATAGGATCCCAAACAAAGATCTTAAAATGATGTTCTCCCCTAATCCTCACAGTTTGGGAGAAAGAGCAGTAAAGTATGACTGGGTTGGAAAAAAAAGAAAAGAAAGAATGAATAGTTGTTTACAGTAGCTCAGAGGTGCTAATTGTTTTTAGTAGGTATATTACTCATGAAACCTCAAGGTAATTCTTTACCTTTTATTTACAACCCACTGGCCAATGACCAGTTTTCCTACTCTGTAATACTTAACCTGTGTGGAGCTTTCCTGACAATTTCCTGATTAGTTGATTTGATAATATTCAATAGTTTTTGGTTGGTGGAGGTATTTTGTTTTATTCATTCATTCATTCAATTATTTCTACAACTTAAAGTGCTCAGGGAGCAAATACAAATTCACCTTTGTATGCTCAATATTCACTTTTGTTGGTGCTTAGGGAATCACATGCAATGCTTGGGCTTGAAAAAGGAATGGATGTGTGCAAGTCAGATACCTCTACCCCTTTACCGTTTCCCACCCTTTTAATGTTCAGTTTGAATCATCATACTTTTTATTCTAAGATCTTGGAGCCATTGATATCTATATTTGTTTCCTCAACTCTCTAGAGAGGTCATTCCTGGTTGTAAAATACCATTTTTGTTATATTATAAATTTAGGAAATGCTAGTTTGAGTAACTTAAGGACTGAAGTTTTTATATCTCTTATCAGTTCACGGGCAATTTGCTTTCTCTACTGGTAAAATGAGACCAGATTGAGTTTTTCTTTTTTGATTTTTGGGTTACACCTGGCAGCTCTCAGGTGTTATTCCTGGCAGACTGACTGATGGGATGCCAGGGATTGAACCTGGGTTGGCTGTGTGCAAGGCAAATGCCTAACCTACTGTGCTCTTTTCTGCCCCCCAAATCAAGTTTTTCTTACGATTTAATTTGTGGGGGGATGCCAGGGATCTGTCTGGTCAAGGACATTATACATGAGAGCATGCGGTCTGCAACTGAGCTACATCTCCTGCCCATATTCAGATGTTTTCATATTTCATGATAAACTTGAAAACATGGTTGTAGAAATTTCTATTATCAGATAGTCTTTGTGTCAGATCATTTTTGGATATATGACAGAATTGTTTTATTTCACAAAACAATTTTGCAGGCTACTTGTATCTTTTAGAATTTTACTTTTATGTTCCAAGGATTCAAATGATGAATCAGTGAACAAAAACAGTATGTCTTCTTAAGATCCATAGTAGTACAAGAAAATGTTTTGTGAAATATTTTATACATTTAAAATACTTGAGTTATGGGCTGGAGAGATAGTAATAATGTAGGTAAAGTGCTTGCCTTGCACTCAGCCAAACAAGGTCCAATCCCTTGAATCTCATATGGTCCCTGGAGCACTGCTAGGAGTGATTCTTGAGTGTGGAGCTAGAGACACCAGAACATTGCCAGTGTGTCCTCTGTCCCCTCAAAAGTAGGAGTTAAAAATTTGATAGTGATATTTGGAAAATTGTTGTTAATAATTTCCTTTGGTTTACCTTTTATTTTATTATTTTTTTTTTATCCTCAGCTTTTTTTTTTTTTTTTTTGGTTGTTGGGTCACACCCGGCAGTGCTCAGGGGTTACTCCTAGCTCCATGCTCAGAAATTTCTCCTGGCAGGCACGGGGACCATATGGGGCACCGGGATTCGAACTGATGACCTTTTGCATGAAAGGCAAACGCCTTACCTCCATGCTATCTCCCGGGTCCCTATTTTCTTATAGATATGATCTAGATAGTTTGTCTACCAATTTATGCAGTATTTTTAGCAGGAAAAGTAAAATAATTTGCTGAGTAACTTTTGATACAACTAATTTTTAATCTATAATTCCTCAGCATTGTTCCTTTGTTTATTCAGATTTGTGAATAATGAGCGTTTTAGGTAAACTTCATAACATTCAAGATAGCTTAAAAGATTAATTAGTACTTCTTTGAAAACATATAAATGCTATTTAAGTAACAAACTAAACAAACTTTTTTTGTGTGTGTGGGAGGATCACACCCAGCAGTGTTCAAAGGTTACTCTTGGTTCTGCGCTCAGGAGTTATTCCTGGCCTTGCTGGGGAAACCATAAGGGGCATCAGGGATCGAATCCTGGCCCAGCCAAGCGCAATGCAATTGCCCTAATCTCTGTGCTACTCCTCTGGCCCTCAAACTACTTTATATTATAATGAGAATGCTAGAAATTTCTGACAGTTTAAAATCTTCAGGCATTTTTCCATTTTTAAAAAGATTTCAATTTTTAAATCTGATCTATAGATGGGATAATAGCATAAATTATGATTATACTGCATGATTTTTAAGATCGACAGGCTTTACCAGGGGTCTACAACACAGTTACGTGCTTTAATTTAAAACAAAAATGTAAACAAACAAATTGAAACAAATTTATGATTATTCATACCTATTCAGTGAACGAGATTGTTGAATTTTGCCTCATTTGTGAGATACTTGTGCTTTACATGAGGTGACAGTAACTACTTCAATACAAGTCAAGTAAAGAGCCACTTGGGGGTTACTTAATGGAGGAATAAAATATAATGCTGAATATAGAAATTTTACAAGCTCTTTTCATATGAAAATTTAAGATTTGATCAGTTCTCTTCTAGATTCTTGTGAAACTTACCCAGGTTGAGATTGATTTATTTTTTTATGTTTGCCTTAACCTTCAAGAAATGAGTAAAACATAGCCTTAAATATACTATTTACTTTTTCTTGTAAATACCAGGCACTTATCTATGTACTTTCAGATGTATTACATTAGAAATCTTAGTGAAATTTGAAATTTGGTGATAGGTTTAATTTATCCAATCTCTCGAGTCTTTTTTATTTTTCCTCGTTCCCCACTATTTTTTCCTCTCACTGTTCTTTTTCTTTCCTCAGTTTCCTCATTTTGAAGTTGAGTTTTCGTATGAAAATTTAGTATGAAAATCATTAGGGATCACAGTATCTCTAAATCTAAACCATTTTGTTTTTAGTATCCTTGTTTATTTTGGAAATCTTATGTCTGTATTTTTAATTTCTGAGTCTGGAACAGATGCCTTTTATTTCCCCATTTTCTTTTCTTTTCTTTTTTTTTTTTTTTTTTTTTTTTTTTTTTTTTTTTTTTTTTTTTTTTTTTTTTTTTTTGGTCTGTTTGTTTGTTTTCAGATTACACACCTGGCAGTATTCAGAAATCACTCCTGGTTGGGCTTATGGTATTCATATTAGATGCCACCAATTAAACCCGAGTCATCTTTGTGCAAAGAAATCTCCTTAATCCCTGTACTATTTCTCTGGCCCAGTTTTGGATTCTTTCATTATGATTTAAAATAAGTTTTTTTGGCATTGCTTTTCTTCAGGGGTCAGGTATTAGGGAACATCTAGTAGAACATCTACTTTGCATGTTTGAAGCCTTGTGTTTGATTCCTCCCACCTGGTAGTTCTCTGAACATAGCTGGGGAATCACTTCTAAGCACTGATGCAGGAGTGACCCTTAAGCAGAGTTAAATGTTATCCCAAACCTAAAACTAAGCCACACCAAAACGAAAAACCCCAAGTCCAAAACCTAAGTGGAAAGGTCATGTGATAAACTTTTTATGAGTGTCATCAGTGCTCCCTCGTGAGAGTGGACCAGCCATTTAATCTCTTTACCTTCCAATTTCTTTACCTATAAATAAGAAAAATTACACTTAGTTTAAAGAAAAAACTTATTAACGATGTGATAGTAGCCTAGACAATCTTATTGAGCATTTTGTAAGTAAACAGTTGCCACCTGTAAATTTATGCCCTTTGAATAAAGAGCTCTTACCTCTGCTGTTAGACATAGTCAGGATTTTTGTATTTATATATGTCTACTTCTCTATAGGCTGAATGTAAGACTTTATATTTGCAGTGCATATATAAAAAAAACAGGTTAGAAAATGTTTTGTTTGAAGTTGAGGGCTGTAAATGGATTATGTATATATATTTAATAAGTTAAAATTTAACAAAATTTTACTTTGTTTCTTCTATGGTCTACACACTGTTCTAATCTCTCATATTAAAAGTATTAATAATGATAAGACTGTCTTGTTGATACTTGTTATGGTGATACTTGTTAGTGAGCGAAAACATAAATAAAAGGTTATGATATGTAGGTAGCAAAATATTACTGGAAAAAAATAAAAAGGAAGGAGAATCTTTGGTTTGTACTTTTTACATGATGGTCTGTGATTAGATAGAGTACACACTTTTAGGAATTTTGCAAGTCTAGAAAGTTTCATAAAAAGAAGAGCTCTTGGGAGATAGAACAGTGGCGTTTGCCTTGCAAGCAGCTGATCCAGGACCAAAGGTGGTTGGTTCGAATCCCGGTGTTCCATATGGTCCCCCATGCCTGCCAGGAGCTATTTCTGAGCAGACAGCCAGGAGTAACCTCTGAGCACTGCCTGGTGTGGCCAAAAAAAAAAAAAAAAAAAAAAAAGAGCTCTTGGTACCAGATAATATAATGGGTAAGGCACTTGCCTTGCACATGGCCAGTCCCGGCACACCATTTGGCCCTCTGAGCTCACCAGGAGTAATTCCTGAGTGCAGAACCAGAAGTAACTCCTGTAATACCACTGGGTGTTCTCCCCCTAAACAAAAACAAAAATAATGCCCTTTCATCTGTCCCAGAGTCCATTTCTACACTGTTTTTAGAGAACTCTAGGCCTTTTTGGAGACCTTTCTGTTAAAGATGAAAGGTGGTATAGAGTTTGTATCAAGTGGTACCCAAAGTTTTTTGGGTAGTATATACTATTATACTTGGAAGAAGATCCCTGGCACTCTGGATGGCTACTTCTGTAGCTGGCAGAATTAGCCTCAAACCATGTCCATTTGTTGCAACTAAAGCACTTAGTCACACTTCTCTTAAGGCTTCTAATTTCCTGATAGCAATTAAGTAGCTAATAACTAGAACTTTTGGATTGAAATAAAGTGTATATGAGGTATATTAGGCTTATGTGCTGTTCTTAATTACTTTAAAGAAAAGGTATATGAAGAGGGGTATTAATTGAAAAACAATTTAGAAGGTTCAAATAAGAATAATTATTGAACTAAACTATTTTAGGAGAATAAATATTCTCTACTCTGCTACATTCATTCTTAGATCTATTCATTTTTCAGTTTACTTACAGAGTACTATATTCTATGAAATCAAGGTAGGCATGTAAATAATCTCTGCTCATAAGGCAGAAGGGAGTAGAATTACAGTAATAAACATATGAGACATTGATTAGAACCAGAGAGGGAAGAATCTAGCACCTGCTTGAGTATAAGAAAGGCTCAACTTCAGTGTTGACTGATAAAATGATTAGTCTCTAGGAAAGGTGAAGACAATTTATGCTAAAAGAGATCAGAGGGAGGAGCAGTAACATCTGACTCCATTCTTAGGTCTTCTATAAACCTGAGATGAGTCTTCAAGATAAATGGAAATGGGTTTAGGACAAACTCACTGAGTGAGGTTAGTTTACTTTATTTGGTAGAATAGGTTATCAAATGTTTGTTGGATGAATAAACTAGGGGAAATTACAGTCCTGGTAAAGAGAAGACCTAGAAAAAGGTAAAGCCAGAAATTGGGCAGCTTAAGGGAATTTAGAAGTTCTGGCAGTATTTCAGTTGCTGAGGAAAGGGTAAATTAAGGCAGGATACTGCTTTCCAGTGATCTTGGGTCAGATCTAGGACCTCAGATTGATAAACTCGTGGAGGACCATTGCAGCATCCTTTAGGGTGCTTTGGTACCATTGGAACCTAAGGTGAACACCAGGAGCGTCAGGTGAGGAGACTCGAGTGTCAGAGGCTGGGAGTAATTAGGAACACACAGAAGGTCTCTACAAAGATCCAAGGGCACAAAACGGAGCCAAGTGTTATTTTGGATATTGAATTGACATAACACACAACTACTTAAGCCGTAGTTTAGTGGGATGTTTTTGAATGGTTCCTTCTGCAATTAGGAGTCCCTTTTGAGAACATGAAAGCACAAATCAGATTTGCCAGAATTACTTTTCTAAGAGTTTATCTCTTATCTAAGTCATGCTTATACGAGTGCTTAGAAACACTCTGAAAGTAAAATTTGTTAAGTAAGGTCTTATATAACTGTTTAGGTAATTTGTATCAGAGGTCAAATTTTATGTACTGTAAATATATTTTTATATTCTTTAGAGCCTTTTTTCTATGTTTTGTAATAAATATACATACACATATCAGAAAAGAAGGGAGGAAATAATGAAAAAATACATACTAGTACATACTAGTTATTGATTTCATTCTGGTCTTGAATCAGTAATATAGTCCATTGATAATGATGTGTTGATTTTATTTCAACGGGGTCCCTTAGTTTTATCATTGCTGAAGTATAAGTGACTTTGTTTGATCAAGAAGGTTTTTCCCAGGATAATTATGAATCCGTTCTGTTCTTTGTATGTCACCTGAGGAAAGGCATTAATTTCCAATAAATATTGAAAAATTATAATCTTAGAATTCAAATTGCATAGCTTTCCTAAGTTCCTAACATGCTATCTTCAGTAGAAAGGTGACAAGTCCATGTTTATTTTCATTGAAGATCATTGCTCTTTTCTAAGCAGGGTATAAGCCACATTGAAAAAAGCCTTCAGTAAATAATAGTTGGGTTTATTTAAGCTTGAGGGACATTAGTGTGTAAAGAGGTTCTCTTGAGTTTTATCAGATCCTCTGCTAATTATTAGAGAAGCAGTTGAAATAACTTTTTATATTCTGAATAAACTGATAAGCCCCTGAATGGATGATTATAGGAAGTATTATATTCATTCAGCAAACATTCACTGAGGTTTTGCCAATTGTCTAGTACAATTTGTATCATGTTTTATGAATATAAATTAAATAAAAGTAGGTACCCTAATAACAGTTTTTGTAGTGATAGAGAAAATATGTACTAAAAACTCAGTAAAACTAAGTTTCAATGCAATGTTACAGATGAAAAAATATGAAATCAAGTAACTATCCACTAAATCATTTGAAATTTAAGATTTTTTTTTCTTAAAAATGTTAGTAAGAACTTCAAAAAACTTATGTGCTAGTATAATGATTTCAACTTCCCCTTCCTCAGCTAAATGTTCTTTCTCTAGAAAAAGATGATGGGCTTTCATCTAGATTTCTTCATATTTCCCTTGTTGATCTGAAGAACAGAGGCATTTCAGCTAGTCTCAGCTACCAAAACAGGGAGAAAAGAAATCTGTAAGAACAGGGGCCCGGGAGATAGCATGGAGGTAAGGCGTTTGCCTTTCATGCAAAAGGTCATCGGTTCGAATCCTGGTGCCCCATATGGTCCCCGTGCCTGCCAGGAGCAATTTCTGAGCATGGAGCCAGGAGTAAGCCCTGAGCACTGCTGGGTGTGACCCCAAAACCACAAAAAAAGCAAAAAACAAAAAAATCTGTAAGAACAAATATTATAGCTCAAATTATTTAGGGATTTATCGATAAAATGATTTTTGATCATTTTTATCAAGATTGCAAAGACCTAATATTGTGTTATTTCATTTAACTTTATATAAAAAAGGAACTATTCAGAATTTTTATTTTGGACTAACAAGGTGACCTCAGGTTGACAAAATTCTAGTTATTTCTCTGAGTTTGAATACATTGGTGTCAGTGGTTGGTGTTTAAACCATTAAAATGAGTAGTAAAAATCCCCCCTGCAGAGCCAGGGAGATACATAGCTCAGGAGGATTGAGGAACTTGGGTTCAATTCCCAGCTTGACTTCCTGATTACTGTCAGGTATAGTTTTGGTAAGACCCAGCAGTGCATCTTATCATTTGTGTAAATTTGTCTGTATTTATAATTGCTGCCACTCTGTGTGCATTATATACTAGGCAAGGTCTGTGTGGCAAGGGTGGGCCTCACATGGTGGTACACAGGTGCTGTTCAAGACTTTTTAGGAGTGATCCTGGCTGTGCTGGGGATATGTGTTATAGGGATTTGAGCTAAGGTTGAGACCATCACATAGGCATGTAAGGCAAGTCACTTTCCTCCTGAGTAAACTGCTTTCTTTGTAGTCAGAGCATCATTTAATTTTAAGCAAAATATATGGGGTTATTTACCTAGATTAACTTAATTCTTGTTTTCATATATATAGTATTTTAATTATTTATTCTACCTACTTTCATTAAACCTTTATTTCTGATGACATATCTTGTAGATTTTTGAGAGTGGAAATGAATTATATTAGGAAGATCATATTTTAATTTTGTTTCGTGATGACTTGGAAAAAATGATCTCCAAAAAACATGTTACCATGAATGATTATAGAAATATGGTTAAATTTTATCAATACTTTAAACTTGCTACAGTGATTTTTGTCTCCTCTAAATGAAAAATCAGAAGATGATATGGAAGGAATTAGTCTATGAGAAGATAATCTCGAAGAAATATTGAGACCACTGATGGGGATATTTG
Organism: Crocidura indochinensis; assembly: GCA_004027635.1. Classification (NCBI taxonomy): domain Eukaryota; kingdom Metazoa; phylum Chordata; class Mammalia; order Eulipotyphla; family Soricidae; genus Crocidura; species Crocidura indochinensis. The sequence continues at coordinate 9,753 of PVKC010007945.1, read as the reverse complement.
AGATAATAATTTATATTACTGTAAATAATTTACAGTAATTACAGTATACTATTTAAATGTTTGTTATCTCAGTATATGTACTATCCAGGTACCATAATATGCTAAGACTTCTATATCTACAGACATTATTTTAGCATAATCTTAATGCCTTTTCTATGCTGTCATAAAGAACATTTGGCAAGAAATTAACTCATGCAAGTGATTGAGAATAGCTGTAATTTAATGTGGAAACCCATCCTAAAAAAACAAAAATTTTTGTTTCATCTTTATTTTTAGATTGTTTCTACTAGACCAAAACCTCTTTGAGGTTTGCTTGCACAATTTCCTACTCCCATCGTAGGTTCTCTATTCACTCACTAGCTACCAGTTTTGATTAAGGGGTGAAACTAGCATAATTTGGCCAAACAATAGTATGGCAGTTGGAATACTTTTCTTGTGTTTTTCCCTTGGCTTAAGGTTTTTAGATGCATCCAGTTCGTAAAGGAATGTGTAGACTTCCGAGGGTTCTTTGACAAAGTAAAAGGGAGGTACAAAAATCAAAATAACCTGCACAGGTTGGATTCCTCATTAAAGACCCAAGGAAAATCTGAGAATGATGTTCTAACTTCTCAAGATATTGATTTACTCTGATCTCTGCTGCTCTAATAATAACAGTCTAAAAAATATTATTCATCAAAAAGCATGATGCTCATCTTTTGTAGTTACAATGTGACTTTGTGTAGCTGTGAACCTTTTGGGATGGAGAAATATACTGAAGAAGACTCATTTTGAATGCTGAAACTCCTTAATTCTGTGTTCCATGGATCACGCCAGCAAAGTACCATGTAACCAGGTTCTTGTGAATTTGACTGAGTAGTCATTTCTTATCTTTCTAAATATTTCTGAAACAAATACCTCATTTTCTCCCCTTTTTCCAATGCTTAACTATCTTTAAACATTAGTGCAAAGTTATCATATACTGTGTTTACCAGAGAAAATAAAATTGGATATATGTGTTTCTTTAAAAACAGTATTTAAATAAATGAGGTCAATGGAAAAGAATGAGGTATTATGCAAGTGGGAGTCTGAGTGTTTATCCATTATCTTGTGATTTTGATGTCATGGGAGAAGACCATGTTCTTTTGCAACAAGTCTTGTCTCTATGCTCAGATCGAGTCCTGGTCTGGGTGGCTTTAGGGACTTTGTTCTTTGTATGCTCTTTCTGATATTTTATCATTATTGCTATCCTGCCAAGTTTCTCCAAGATATGAGGACTTTTCTTTCTCTTTTAGAAAATTATTGGTTAACAGAATCTACTGTCTTTGATTCTATGATTCAGCAGAATGTTTTTATTCTGTATTATTATTATTATTTATAAAGTGGCTTAGACTAGAAACTTATTTTTATAAGTTTATAAATGCATATATATAAACACATTTATTTTATTTCATTTTTTGGTTGGATATTGTTTAGTTGATGGTCTTCAGCCATAGTCATTTTGCTGAGCAAAACTTCTCTGTAAAAGAGTATTACATCTAAATATTGGGTGTTAAAGAGCTTTACAGGTATCTGGTACTTTCTAAAGCTCTATCTTTAATTAAAAGAAACAGTAGACCTGTCCCAGTAGGACTTTGTGGTAGCGGTAATTTTCTAGTATTTCTTTTGAAGAAGTTGCTTCAGGAAGAGTTCTTTAGTGTAGAGATCAGTCTTGAGTGATGATTCATCCAGGACACTCATTAAAATTTCCAGTAAAGCACAATTTATATAAAATAACTAGTAAAGATATTGAAATGTCAGGAACCAAGTATCTTCGACTAGATTCTAGATCTATTCAAATAAATTTGGAAATCAAAGGGACTTTGATTTTCTTACTTTGTTACTTTTCAAATTTCTGTACTACTATACTGACTGCCAGACGGAAGTAAACATTGTTATGATATCTAGAATCATAGACCATATTTTGCTGTCAGAAATTCAGATTTGTTGAAGTTTATAAAACTTTTATTTTAAAGACACTTGAATATTCTATTCCACAATATATTTTTAATGAGGTAAAATTGGCAGACAATAAGTATACAGAGGTTGGTGAATATTGACAGAAGCAACCTTTCACGATTGTATACATCTAGCAAGAATGTCACCTCCATGTTAAACATAGAAGTGCTTGATATTATTTTCCATCTAGAAAATTAAGATTCTAATAATATTTCTTGTTCATTTTGTAGTTTATGCTTGTATTACTGCTCTGTATTCTCTTGGGATGTTGGCAGTGGACATGGCTAATTATTTCATCTTGAAAAGATATAAGCTTCATTAATAAACTAGCTGTGCTTGTCTTGCACATGTGTGATCCTGGTTTGGTCCTTGGCATCTCATATGATCCCAGGAGTGACACCTGGGCATAGAGGCAGGTGTAACACTTGAGAGCCATTTGGTGTGACTTCCCCCCCCCCCAAAAAAAAAAAAACAACAAAGATAAAAGGAGAGCTGTACAAAAAGACCCATTATTGGAGTTGGAGAGATATATAGTGGATTAGGCTCTTGCCTTTCTTGAAACTAAGCTGGATTTGATCCCTGACATCATGCACATATGGTCCTGGGAGTTCTGCCAGGAGTGAACCCTGAGTACTGAGTGAGGAATCAAACCTGAGCATTGCTGAATGCAGCTCCAAAACAAAACAAAACAAAAAACCAAAACACAACATTAATATATATATATGTGTGTGTATATATATATATATATAGCCATCTTATGAATTTTATTAGACTGAAATCTAGTATTAAGCAGAAAAGTTTGTTAGTATTCATTGTTTTACCTTAACACTAAAGATTATCTCTTACATTAATTCCAAATAGTCAAGTTAAGCAGTAAGTGTTGGATCAGGAATTGAAAGATTCATCCACATTAAGGACATAGCTAAGTGTATATTGTTTCTTATGCTCTCAGAATAACATGTTGCTTTCCTTTCTTTTTCTTTTTTTTTTTTTTTTTTTTTTTTTTTTTTTTTTTTTTTTTGGTTTTTGGGTCATACCCGGCAGTGCTCAGGGGTTACTCCTGGCTCCATGCTCAGAAATTGCTCCTGGCAGGCACGGGGGACCATATGAGGCACCGGGATTCGAACCGATGACCTTTTGCATGAAAGGCAAACACCTTACCTCCATGCTATCTCCCGGGTCCCATCCTTTCTAGTACTCACTTTTTACTGATGATCTACTTTATTTTTTTGTCCCTATTTCTTGGAATTTTTCTTGAATATTGACTGCAGCTCTAACTGCTTGTACTTTTCTTCTCTACACCTATCAGAGAGAAAATATTAAGGCTTCTTATTAGCAGAGACCAAATTAACTAAATTAGTCTTGTGTAATACATAACATATTAAGCCCCTTGAAGCTACCTGCAATAATTTTTTTCTTTTTTTCTTTTTTTTTTGGGCCACACCCATTTGATGCTCAGGGGTTACTCCTGGCTAAGCACTCAGAAATTGCCCCTGACTTGGGGGGACCATCTGGGACGCCAGGGGATCGAAGCACAGTCCTTCCTTGGCTAGTGCTTGCAAGGCAGACACCTTACCTCTAGCGCCACCTCTCCAGCCCCATATTTGCAGTAATTTTTGAGTGCAGAGCCAGGAGTAACCCTGAGCCTCCTCACAAACTGACTTTATCCTGCCTTCATGGAAAGCATCACTTTTTCCGTGTCTGACCATGCTGCAAAGGAAAACTGCATGATGCACTTCCTTGCCCAACTCCAACCTTATTTCCTTCCTCTTCCTGCTGGAGCATTTGAAGAGGGTTGCTGAGAAGAAGCATATGGACAAAATGACCCTGCACAACCTGACCAGTGTGATCCGGCCCACGTTCCTGAGAAAGTGAGGTGAAGAACAAAGCACATCTTATGTCCAAGATGTCATGGAACAATTCTAGGCCCTCCACTACTTACTACTTGCAGCACCTATCTCCCCGTCTTTACTTAGATAAACTGATCCAAACACACGGAGGTGTAGCTGATCATTTGCTCCAACCTAGGACTCAATACAGACTTGAACACAACTCCTGAGGATACACACTTCGAATTACTGGATCTCATGCATCTTTTCTACCACTTATACAGAGAAGCTGACCAAGTTGGCTGTACCTGGAACTCCAGATACCATATGTGGTGCTGGGGATCGAAATCTGGGTCAGCCTTGTACAAGGCAAGCACCCTATGAGCTGTACTTTTGCTCTTGCCCACAAATGACAGTTTTTAATCTGGGAAGCAGTGTAGAGGAATTATACTTGAGAATGGCTAATATGAGAGCATGCCATGCATGTTATATGAATTATTTTTTGTTATTTTGTTTTAATATATATATATATATATATATATATATATATATATATATATATATATATTGGTTTTTGGACCACACCCAGTGACGCTCAGGGGTTACTCCTGACTATGCGCTCAGAAGTCGCTCCTGGCAGGCATGGGGGACCATATGGGAACCGGGGGCTCAAACTGTGGTCCGTCCTAAGCTAGCGCAGGCAAGGCAGCAGGCACCTTACCTCCTGCGCCACCTCCCGGCTCCCTTGTTTTAATAATTTTTATTATGACCAAAGTGAATTATGAATCTTTCACAGTAATATTTAAGGTACCATTGTTGTCTTCCCTCCACCCCTGTTCTCAGCATGCATCCTATATCTCTCCTAGGCCCCCTGACTGCCAGTATAACCGGTCCTCTCTATAGCTTATTGTAGATAGGTTATCGATTCTGTTGTCGTTGAGTTTGGGTTTGGAGTTTAAGTCTGATCATTTTTTATTTCTACTCTATGTTCATACGGCTGTTTGGTCCTGTTACCATGCTTCCCCCCCCTCAATTTATGAGGCAGAACAGGAAGATTCATGCTATGTAGCATGCATTTTTAGAAGGAATATGGGTCTAAGCAGAAGGGAGATAAGTCTGGAAGCATTGAGTGAACATGGCAAACTTGGGAACCTACTTTTAACTTAGCAATGAAAATGGAAGATGAAATGGAATGATACTATACAAGAATCAGCATAGGAGCTGGAATAAAGAAGAAACCATTGAAGAAGATGGCTTTGGGGTTTTTTAACATATGAATGAAGCCCCTGAGAAGGTGGGTGTTTAAAAGAGCAAAGAAGTTAACAGGCAGATTCAGGAGTGTGGAGTTTGCCAATGGGTATCTCCTATGGAGTCATTAAGCAAGTTGCTGCAAATGCCGAATAAAAATGCTGAAGGAAAAAAAAACCCTAGAAATGATTTAGAATACTTCAATCCAGAGGCAATTATCGAAAGCCACAAGTTCTGATAATAAACTTTCCCAGAATGGCAATAGTAAGAGCAGGTCAGTGTCAGGATTAAAATTCTTGGTCTCTGAACCTGTTCAAATTTTTATCATATTGACTCACATGGTCTCCAAATGAATAATGCAGTTACATCTTGCATGTTAAATCAAGACTAAGTTAAGCCCCCTTCTCCTTTCTACCTCAAGCAGGATAAGGAATATAAAGTTAAAATAAAATCTCAGCTAGGCAAAGCAAATATGTGTCTTTTCAGCTTTTGCTAGCAATGCCTTGACCTTTTATCTCCTGTCTTTCTCTTACCAAAGTAGTAATTAAATAGTTTACTTAAAAATCTTTTTTTCTTGCTCTTTCTGTGGCTTACGATGATAAATAAAAGGCAAAAATGTCAGGCAAGATACTAAGTCAACTAGAAAGCGAAAATAAGATTTTTTTCTGATAAGCCACGAGACTCAGATTTAGTTGTATTTCCAGTTATTTCAGTTCAGATATGTATGTCAGTGCAGAAAGAGATGTTATAAATACTCAGATTAATGGGACCATAGAAGGACATTATGTGCTGTATGTAGCTCATTTTTAAAGATTCCAACCCAGCTGTTTGTAATGTTAGAAGATAAGGCATTGCTTATTATTACCTACAGAATAATTGTATAGGTTTTAAGTTTGTGTTACTTATTTGTAGTCAGCAAGTTCGATGTTTTTGTGTATGAATTTGTGTCATTTAGTTACTTTAGAACAAATCAGGTAGATGTTCTATTCTTCCAGAGGTAGGACTGGGGAAAGTGAGACATCCTTGGCCTCCAGCCCCTAGATGCAAGTATCTTTTTTAGTTATGACAATCAAATTGTCTTTGAAAAAATTTACCTCAGGCTAAGAATCTCCTGATTACGCAGATTAAGCAAGAACCTGAAATTCTGCATTGTCTGTATTTTAGGTGTTCTGAGGTATGTGGTAAATTAAATATTGCCATCTAAGAAGTGGATTATTGGGGTCAGTGAGGTGGCACTAGAGATAAGATGTCTGCCTTGCAAGCGCTAGCCAAGGAAGGACCACGGTTCGATCCCCCAGAGTCCCATATGTTCCCCCCAAGCCAGGGGCAATTTCTGAGCGCTTAGCCAGGAGTAGCCCCTGAGCATCAAATGGGGGTAGCTGAAAATAAAAAAAAAAAAATAAAAAGAAAAGAAGTGGATTATATAAGCAGTATACTAATGATTGATTGTCTGATTATGTAGAATCCATTTCACAATGAAGTATATTTTTCATTTATCTATTTAGGGGAGCAATTTGTCACTATCTAACGAGAGCTGAGAAATACAGCACATCCATTAATTTACCCCCCCAAAAATTCAAGTATCTCCATATAACCATATATATATATAACATATCATATATATGACCATATACACTCAAATATATAAATATTTTTGGAAAACATGTTATGGTTTTTTGTTTTTGTTTTTGGGTCACACCATGTGATGCTTAGGGGTTGCTCCTGGCTATGTGCTCAGAAATTGATTCTGGCTTGAGGGACCCTTGAGGGATCATATGGGATGACGGGCGATCGAACTGTGGTTTATCCTAGGTCAACTGCATGCAAGGCAAATGTCCTACCACTGCACCACTGCTCTGGCCCCGGAAAACATGTTTTGTAATTGGGGTAATTGAGGATTCTAGAAGCAGCAGCATTAATTACACACAGGAATGTATTTAGTTGGTGGAATAAGTTTGAAGTGACTTAAATAAATGAAGCGAATCAGCATGAATCAATTCAAGAACAATGTTCATGGGAACTAGAAGATAGCTCAAAGTGTTGGAGCACATTAGACAAGAGTAGATACAACCCAGTATCGCTTGATGGGACTCTTCCAAACCAAAAACCATATTAGTGAGAAAGATGATTAATATTTTTACTTATATGTTTTATGATTTAGAAACTTCCCAATACATTATTTGTTTCAGTTATTGATAATAAGTATGAATATAATAGGGAGAGAAAATGGGAGATTTTAGTGTTTTCTTATTTTTCCGTGTTTTGCTTATTTAAAAATGTCCCAAAATAAATATTTCATTATGTTAATTGTAGTAGATTTTGCTTGTTATATATATATTTTTAAATTAAATCTAAGGAAAATACTAAGGCTTTTTAAACTTGATATTATTTTCAAGTGGTGATATATTTTCGGAAGAGAGTGCTGGTGTTGTTTTCGAGTTACATTTCCATGCATTAAGTCATGGCTTCATAATTCATTTTTGCACAAATGTGTAGATCTGAAGTCTCACACGTTGAAATAAACGCAGCTGTGTTTATTTCAATGAGGTTACATTCAAATAAACACACATGTGATCTCTTATGAGCATGAACCCATAAAACACTTGTTGATTTGGTTCTGAAATTATGTGTTCAAACAAACACTTGTTTTAATGAAAGTTTTGCTTGACTCGGTGTGCTTGCTCTAAACAAGTGTTTTATAATAAATGTGAACATGATTGTCTAAAAGAATAATGATTTTTATGGGATAGAGGGGAGTTAAGGGGTGTTCTCAGAATTTGAATCCAGGGCCTCATACAATGCACAAGCTCTACAAACTGATCAGCATCTTAGCAATCTGTCTTTGCTTTAAGGAAATGTTGTGTTTATTTCATAGGCTATATTTTATTATAGGTACTTATCCTGTGCAACAAAAGTTATACATACTTGAATATCACATTTTGTATTTTGACAGAGTGAGTAGAATTGAACTTTCAACAAATTACTTTGTAAAAAAAAAAGCTGTGAGTACATTCTCAGAAATATTATTGGTCCATAGAGAGAGCATAGTGGCACAGTTTGCCCTGCAAACATGAGAACTACAAGTTTAGTCATTGGCACCAAAGCTCTGCCTTCTCTTTAGAACCTCTGGCTCCACAATAGTGTTGTGTGCTGTGTCCCAGCACCACACCACCAGGTATATGTGAGCAACACAGCTGGAGTGGGAGAACCAGTTATCACAGCAGCAACAGCAAAGGGAAGGCAGTGCACTTGAAAAAAATATTAATTATATATTAAAAGATAAACAAAGAACTTACCTCATTTTGGTAACTGGTTCTTGTTTAATCTCATTTGTAAATCAGTGTTTCTAGTCATTTCAAATGTCAGAGTGAAAGTAGAGAAACACATCAAACTAGGCTATAATGCCATTCAGATTCACATTTATATTCTTAGGAAATGAATCAAGGTAAACCTAAAAATAAAAGAGTTTAGTATGCTTTAGCCTTAGATAAACTACCTCATTTTAATTTTTATTGGGAGCGGTGGTATGATGGGTCACATATAGCAATGCTAAATAACGCTTCCTACTCGGTGCTTGGAGGTAGAGCTCCTGGTAGTGCTCAGGGAATCAAACATTCAGCCCTTTGAACACTCCTTCCAGTTCCCAACAGAATATTTTGATCAAATAGTAAGATAATTTTCAAACCTGTGCTAGAGGTTATTTTTTCTTAGCAAATGAACCACAAGACTAAAATATGGGACATTTTAGAATATAGCAGTCTACAATATGGGGATTGTTTCCCCTTCTAAAATATGGGGGAAATTTTATGCATGCTATTGTGAATATATTTACGACATCTGATTTTGACCTCAATGGCAGAAAGTTATTGAACTCTATACGAGTTCTTTTTTATAGAGCCTCCACTCCCATTGCCTTGGGTTCTGCAGTTTATACCTACTGTGTGGGTGAACTCAGGCTACGTGTGCCTATTCTTGCTCTATCGTGCACACTTGGGTATCTGCACATAGATGCTACATATGTTCAACATGTTTGGACTTCCTCAGTCTTTGCAATTAGGATCAGTGTGTGTAGACTTAACGTTTTTTCTTTGGTTTTTTTTTTCATTGTTGTGGGGCCACACCCAGAGGTGCTCAGGGCTTAATTCTAGATCTGAGCTCAAGAATTACTCCTGTCAGTACTCAGGGGACTTTATGAGGGCACTGGGGGACCGAACCTGGGCCAGCTCTATACAAGACACACACCCTATCCTTTGTATTATAGTCCTGGCCACTTTTATTGGCTTCTTAAGTCTACTGGAGCTTTCTCACTACTTTTGGAAAGTTCAATGAATCTTTTGGTTCCACCTCTTGAGATTAGACATATAGATTAGATACCTTTCCAATAGATGCTAAAATGAATGTCTTAAAGCCTTTATATTTAGCCTCTGCTTTTTGGTCAGTCATTGCTGAATTTGGCCTTTTAGGACTTTGGATTCAGACATCTCATAAGGTTAAATATTTTGTGTGTTACATTACCCTAGTGTAAACATTTAAAAAAAATGAAATTTCACGTTTCGAAAATTAATGTTGTATTTCACAGGAACATATGTTTACTTGGAAAGGACCAATACTTTGTTCCAAAAGACCGTGGTGTTTTTTTTTTCCAGAATAAAAATAGCAGTTTTTTAAAATTTACTTTATTTTTTTTTTTTTTTTGGTTTTT
>PVKC010007944.1:0-28810 GCA_004027635.1 Crocidura indochinensis | reverse complement strand
GAGAGGTTAAGCAGAGGGTTGTGGTTTTTAAGGTCGTCCAAGCCATCATCTTCATTCTGGGTGCCTAGTGTTTGTCTACGGGCTTTCCGCATTGTTGCTCTAGAAGTGTGTTTTTTCCTGTGTGCTGTGATGGGGTTTATTGGTTTTAAAGAGTGCGCGGCCGCGGAGCGAAGCTTTGAGCAAAGAGAGAGGCACAGGGAGACAGGTCCCAGAGTCCAGAAATTTCAGCAAAGCGCCGCTGGGCGGAGTCTCCAGCCGGAAAGCAAGCAGCCCTCCGACTGTGAAGTCGCACAGTTCCTACTTACTCCTTGGCTCGCTGGCAGTTTCAGAGTTCAGCGATTTTTGGGTTCGATTCCCAGGGGTCTGGTCTCTTATGGGACTCCAAGAATTGAGCAAAGAGAGAAGCACAGGGAGACAGGTCCCAGAGTCCAGAAATTTCAGCAAAGCGCCGCTGGGCGGAGTCTCCAGCCGGAAATCTGTTCTTTTTCTACTTTGGATATTATTCAGATATCTTTATTTGATCAATTGTTCAAAGAGAAAAATGAATAGCTCTTCAAGTGGTGAAGAGCATGTGGTATTAGAGATAATCAAGATGATGATGATAATAACTAGTTCCAGGTCTTGAAAATTTTATGTAAAATTAATGTCGATGATTAAAGATTTGCATATACTGTTTCATCTCCTTCATTCCATAAGCCTATGAGGTAAGTATCATTATTGACAGTATTTAAAATTTGAGGATATGAAAGTCAAAGCAAGTACCTTTGAAATATGGAGAGGAGACAGTACAGCTGAGAAGAAAAAAGACATATTTTCAGTTTACTTGTACAATTTTTTCTAGCACTGTTTTTCCAGAATTCTTTGTTTTGAATAACTATCTTATATCTACCCTTGCAAATATAGGATTTGTAAGTAGTACATTGCTAACACATCTTTTATTTGTACCGTTTAAATTATAGGTTTTGTACGACTGTTTTTTTTTTAATTATAGATTTTTTTTTTTTTTTTGGTTTTTGGGCCACACCCGGTGATGCTCAGGGGTTACTCCTGGCTATGCGCTCAGAAGTCGCTCCTGGCAGGCACGGGGGACCATATGGGGAACCGGGAGATGGAACTGCGGTCCGTCCTAGGTTAGCACAGGCACCTTATCTCCAGCGTCACCGCCCGGCCCCCTAAGAAATACTCTCTGGGTGGTTGGTTTTCTCTAATATGTTTCTCTATGGGATATGTTTCACATTATGGGATAGAAACAAAAATCATTTTCTAGTTTTCTGAGTTGAAACATTTTAATCACAATTTTATACATATTTTATTTCAATATATGTTAAGAAAAATAACAGATTATTTTATTTAAGAAATTATTACTTAAGAAATAACTTCAGACAACTGAGAATTCTGTTTATGCGTGATTGTCCTTCCACTGTAACTTTACCCTTTCCTCTTTCTTTGCATCTCTGTTCTCATAATAAAAAAAATTAAAAAGTTAAAAAAAAAGAAATAACTTTAATCTTCTATTTTTAGATATTTTCAGGAATCTTCATGAGCCATTTATCACATCCACCATTTCCAAAAACTCTCAAATTAAAGATGACCTATTATTTAGAATTACTTTTTTCTTTTCTTTATATGACATTATTTACATTAGCCATGTGCTTCCAGTTTTACTTACGTTTGGATTAGTAGTTAATCATTTTCAATTTAATTTGGTACACAATGAGAGATATTTTAATCAGATAAGCAAAATGCTTTAGTGGACAAATAATATTCTTTGGAAAGTGATTCTGTCTAAGACACCAAGACAATTTAAATAGTAAAATGAATTATGCACTAGTGTTTTGGGAGAAGAAAGGCATTCTGTGTATTAGTATGGAGGGTGTTTAGAAAACCATGTTAATTCAGTTCTGCTATTACTTGCTAATGTGACATTAATGTCCCATTGTTTCTTCCTATAAAATAAGGTTGTTAAAGCAGATAATTTTCCTCTCCTTTAAGCTACTTAATTTTTAATAGAAAGGAGGTAAATTTGGTATATTTTCCTTAAACAAATTGGACATAGTTTTTGTTGGGGTATCAAAAAGCAAATGAGAATAGTAGCATAAGGACCACTCTGACTATTTAATAAGGTTACTGTCAAACCCTGCATTTCACTTGAATGTCATAAAATTTTGCCAAGGTGAAACCTCTCTTCTGAAAACACATGACCTTTCAAGGATAAAGGGGAAAAGAGTCATTCTGGAAAACACAATTCATTAGCACATCTCAAGTTTTTATTAATATAGGTTTTCATTTTCCCTAAGAGCCCTTAAAATCTTTGCTGCAGAAGATATTTAATTAGTCATAAAACATACAGCAGTGATATAAAGAGACAAAGAGTCTAGGTGGAATTAAATATTGCTTGGAAACATGAAATTTGTCATCAGCTGTTCTTAAAGATGAACATAGTGGAAACTTATATGCATTGTATATAGCAAATGAGGGCAAAAGGAAAACTGTGGCAAGTCATTCTGAGCATAAGCATTGTTTTTCATGTAAAAAAATGAAAATATAAAGAAATAGAATTGAACAGATAGCCTCATGGTTAAAAAAAGTGCTTGTCTTAAAATTCTTGTGATAAAAGAATATTAACTACAGTTCATCATCATATACATGAAATATTTTGAGGGTTAATCTGGTGATTTAAGTAAAATTAGTGTTTCTTAAATATGTCCAAATCTCTTAAAAATCAATATATATATATATTACCTGAATCTATAAATGATACAATGTGTGCATTAAATTAGAAAAAGATATATAAAAGAGAAAAAAAACATGAACTGGCAATAATGTGCAGGTTCAGAAAAATGTATTTATCATTAGTACTTCTTGGTAATGAAAATGGGAAGTTGAGAGCTTCTGGGGACATGTGATAGCTAAGGTCTTGCTGAGAATGCAGCTACTGGTTCTATATATAGACTTAATTCAGAGGCTGAGGGGATAAAAGCATACATACCATAGTAATGAGATTACTGGGACAGCTCCCAAATTGAGACAGCTGAGCCAAATCAATAAATGCATTTTTCTTTCCCTTAAAATCATGGAGCTCATTAGAAAGGCCAATAAACTTCATGGTTAGACCTCTGGAACTTAGAGACTGCATGTCAAGCTCCCAGTAGCATTTTGTAATTAAAAATTTAAATGCAAGGATATTTCAAAATCAGATCACATCATCAAAATTGCAATTTACCTGGAATAAGCATTTCAGGTTCTCTTTTAAAATCTTTCTTATGCATTTTGGGTTTGTAGATTATGCACAGTTTTCTACTAGTAAGTATTCTATGATAGAACACTGCATAGAATAACAAAAAGTGTTAAGATTTTTAACATATATATTAGAAGTTAGAATAATCACTGTTCGATAGCTGTGTGATCCTTGACTATTCATTAAGCTATAGATTAAAATAAATTTTGCCCTTGTGCAAATAAAAATCTACGAATAATTTGAATAACATATTTAGTGATAAATATTTAACTCTATTTAATGCAATGTGTTTATAATCAGAAATAAAGTAGAAGATATTTTAATGACATAATATATGTATATTAAATTATTATATTTCCTCTTTGATGTAATTTAAAAATGATTTATTTATTAGAAAGAGGCTCAAGAAATATCATTAAAAAAGCAGAATTTATCTAACATGTATGGCTTCTTGTGTATGCTGACATTATTTCGTGTGCTGTGAATACATACAATAATACTATTTACTCAAATGCACATTCATACATAGAAGATGACATCTACCAAATTGCAGACAACATTAAGGAATAGGATTTGAGATAGATATTTTTAATCTTGCTGTCTATTATTATTATATGATTTAAAAAACTTATTTTCAATATATTAGAAAATAATAATTTAAAAATAATAAAGAGACAACCACGTTAAAAAAAAGGATTATTACCCTGTACTTTATACATATCATGAGTTACTTTATAGAAAACATTTGTTTTCAAAAAATTTTTGAAAAAATTTGTTTTCCAAAAAAAAAAAAAACATTTGTTTTCAGTGAGAATTTCTGAAGCACACATTAGAAAGCCTCATACTTAAGATGACATCATGATTTAAGCTGATTATGTTAAAATCAACAATGAATATCACAAACTATTCACCCTCTTTCAAAAATCTATCAAACCACAGAGAGATAGACAGTTTTGTATCAAAAAAGAAGACACTTTCGTGTGTCATCATTTTGATAATCACATGCAAATCATGAGTAGAGAGACAGCAAAGCAAAAAGGACACATGGCAAAGTGTAATATCAAATTTGTAGATAGATCTGAGATCAGTTTACCTGCCATGTGATCCTGGCCAATGACACATCTCTAATGCTAGTTTATTTAATTTTTATTTGCTGAAAGGGAAACATCAGGATACTCTCAATCCCAGTTAACATTGACCCAGTTAACATTTTGTGCTCTGCTTGTAGTATCCCACTAGACTGAAAGTTGCCTATAAAGTAATGAGCATAATGTTCAAGCACACAGCATGTGCCTAATTAAGGACAGTTATCAATAGAGCTAAAGACATAGGAACAGTAACTATTAAATTAATAAATTACCATTTTACCTATAGTTCACAGTTTTATATTATAAAACACAGAATAATAAAGAAATGTATAAAAGCCTTTGGTCAAGTGATTTATAAATTTTAGTAAAGTAGACATAGTGCCAAAGTGAATAAAGTTTTGCTTGGAAACTCTATTTCAATTTTCACTTGTATTTTATGTTGGTGTGTTTCTATGTGTGTAGCGGAGACAAGACTTGGGTACATCCGGTGGTGTCAGGATTTACTCCCAGGAATTACTCCTGGCAGGACTTGGAGAACCATATGGGGTGCTGCGAATTGAATATGATTCGACCAAGTGCAAGTCAAGTGCCCTATCCGCTGTACTATCATTCAGACTCTTCCATGGCGCCACTTTCCTAGACAAAGTTTTATAGACTGAGAGATCCGTTTCAGACTTTTTTTTTTTTTTCAAAAAGTAAAATGATAGCAAATGTTTTAACTTCTACATTGAAGTTGATCAAACAATTTACATGAAACCCAGCTAATTCAGCTGGGTCTAGAATTGAAAAATAATAATGCTTTCTGACAAGAAAACAAATTATCATTTTTTTCTTTTTGATGGTTTTCCTTAAAAGATACAATACTACAATGGTGGTGGGAATGTTGCACTGGTGAAGGGGGGTGTTCTTTACATGACTGAAACCTAATCACAACCATATCTGTAATCAAGATGTTTAAATGAATTTTAAAAAATTAAAAAAAAGAAAATATATGTTATTAATGGAAAGAATACATGTCTCATCTAAAAATGAAACATAACAATATATATTTAAAAAAAAGATACAATACTTCTTGCCACACTGTTTTAAAAAGATTTCCCACTTTCCAAACATAAAATATTGATCCAAGTTAAGTAGCCTTTGGAATAAAAAAAAAACAGTAAATGCTATTTGCATTGTTCTTGCACTTTTCAAAATTTATTTCCTGACTTTTTTTTGGTGAGATAGTAAAAAGCAGTGCTATTATGCTCTCTTTATTGATGGTGAAAATGAGTCATCAAAAGGTCAAATGATTTTTTTTAAAAAAGATCATGAATTCTATTCATAATTAAGGATTGATTGAGTCTCAGCCTTATTTTTAATGTTAAATCACAGTGATGTACAGAATTAATAATAAGCTGTTTATAGTTGAATTTTGATCATACAATGTTGCAACCAATACCTATCCCTTCACCAGTGTTCATTTTCCATGCCAATTTCCCCAGGACTTCCCATCATCCTACCCCCAACCCCTGATTATATGGCAGACATTTTTCTTTCGCTTCCTGCTTCTTTCCCTCCCTTTCTCCACTCCCCCCATCTATCTCTATCTCTCTCTTCTTTCATCCTTCATGGTTTGTAATACTGTTACTGAATGGGTATCATGTATATCATGTTGCTTCCTTTCAATTCTCAGTTCTTGTCCGGAGTGGTCAGTGGTAATTTCTAACTATTATTGTCATAATGATCCTTTCTCTGTTGTTTTTTAATTTGGGGGGGCACACCCAGTGTCGCTCAGGCTCAGAGGTTACTCTTGGTTATGCGCTTATAAATCTCACCTGGCTTGGGGGACCATATGTGATGCTGGGAGATCTAACCAAAGTCCGTCTTAGGTTAACACATGTAAGGCAAAAGCCACCACCTCTTGCACCATGGCTCTGCCCCCCCTCTCTCTCTCTTTCTCTTTCTCTCTCTCTCTCTGTCTGTCTCTCTGTCTGTCTCTGTCTGTCTCTGTCTGTCTCTGTCTCTCTCTCTATCTCTCTCTGTCTCTCTCTCTGTCTCTCTCTCTGTCTCTCTCTGTATCTCTCTCTGTCTCTCTCTGTCTGTCTCTCTCTGTCTCTCTCTGTCTCTCTCTCTGTCTCTCTGTCTCTCTCTCTCTTTATGGTTTTTGGGTTACACCCGGCAGCGTTCAGGGGTTACTCCTGACTCTACGCTCAGAAATCACTCCTGGCAGGCTCGGGGGACCATATGGAATGTCAGGACTTGAACCACCGTCCTTCAGCATGCAAGAGAAACAAACGCCCTACATCTATGCTATCTCTCTGGCCCCTCCTTTCTCTGTTTTAACTGCACCTCCCACCCAACATCTCTATTGTCTTTGAGTATTATTCTCATACTACATATTTTTTTTAAATATCCACAGGTTAGTGTGATCATTATATATCTGTCCTTCTCCCTCTGACCCATTTAATTCATTATAATTCTCTCTATGTCTTTCCATGTAAAATTACCCTTCAACATATTCTAAATATATTTTAAGAGGTTCATGGGTGGCTTACATAATTTTTCTATTTGTAGATATATAATTGAAAATATAACTGTGATTTTTAGATTATGCAAGGGAATTTTGGTTAAAGAAACAAGCCATTCTGATATTCCACAGTCCACATTGTAGTCCAGGCCACTGGGTGTAGCCCAAAACAACAACAACAACAAAAAAGAATAAGTCACTCTTTGACCTGGAGAGATAGTTCCATGGGCTAACCACATGTTTTACTTATAGTACAACCTTGATTTGATTATAGACATGCATATGACAGATCACAGATCTGCATATCACAGATATAGGAGTATTCAACACTGTTGGCTATCAATACCAAAGAAAAATAAACAAAAAATAAATCACTAATCAATATTTCTTTGACTAATTGCATTTTCAATATAGTGAACAGTTGCCTAAAATTTCATACATTTGATTCCAAGATTTTTTCTATAGATAAGCCTAATATATATTTTTATAATTCTGACTGTTATGAGACAAACTTAATTGTTTTCTTATTACTTTACCCTAGGATTACTTATTTCTTTATATTATTAAGAAAATCATGACTGACAATGTTAGAAAACGAGAGAAGTAGAATGCCTGTTGTGAATACAAGTAGGGGTGTGGGAGAGGGGACATTGGTGGTGGGAATGCTGCACTGGTGAAGGAAGGTATTTTGTTTATAATTACAAACATGCTTGTAATCATGGCCCTTAAATAAAGATTTATATTTAAAAAAAGAAAGTTATAACTGACATGATTAATTTCCCATCTAAATAAATTGAATTTTCTTCTCTCAGACAGGTGTTGCCTTTAAATTTAAAGTTCTTCTTTAACTACCAATAAATATGCCATTTGTATGTCATCTTGAATTTTATGTAAGAACAAATTATTTGATGCATTTCTCTGAAATTATGCATTTTATGAAAATTTAGAGTATTAATTATTGCAATACAGACATTCTATCATTTCTCAGGAGAGCTACAAAAAAGATGAATTACTATTTGCTTGTTTGGGGATGAAAACAATGCTATAACAACCCATTATTTTTCATATTTTTAAAAATTTATTTCCTAAGTCTTAGTTACTTTCTCTCATATGGAATACTAATAAACATATTGGCAAACTCATGACATTCTGTTTAGCCTATAAAATAAATATTTCTTATGCTTCATTAACAAAGTTTAAACTAACAATTAATGTCAGTGGTAGATTTACAAATTAAAGGTATATATTTGCAAGTTAATAGTATATCTGAATTTTTTTTATCTTTTTTGCCTTGCAGTATGTGAAATGTCTTTAAGTGCCTAAAATGCAATCATATTTTAATTAAATTTTCTCTTTCTTTTTTTTTCATTGGTTTTTGGGCCACACCCAGTGACGCTCAGGGGTTACTCCTGGCTATGCGCTCAGAAGTCGCTCCTGGCAGGCACGGGGGACCATATGGGAACCGGGGGATAGAACCGTGGTCCGTCCTAGGCTAGCGCAGGCAAGGCAGCAGGCACCTTACCTCCTGCGCCACCTCCCGGCTCCCAGATTTTCTCTTTCTAATGTCACCTGATTGGTTTTATTTGGAACTTTTTAAAATTCTTCAAAGTCAAATCTAAAATGGAAACAGACACATAACTTGTTTACTTTCCCCCTAATTATGGTGTTTCTTTGGGATTTCCCCTACTTCAGTGTATTTCAGTCATTTAATAAGATACAAAGTCACTGTTAAGGAATTTTTTTTTTTTTTTTTGGTTTTTAGGCCACACCCAGTGACGCTCAGGGGTTACTCCTGGCTATGCGCTCAGAAGTCGCTCCTGGCAGGCACGGGGGACCATATGGGAACCGGGGGATCGAACCGTGGTCCGTCCTAGCTAGCGCAGGCAAGGCAGCAGGCACCTTACCTCCTGCGCCACCTCCCGGCTCCCTAAGGAATATTTTTAAGACCTTTATCCAACCATATTCAATGAATCACCCATATCTTGCATATTCATTACCCCTCAAATTAAATTACTTCCAATTTCTGCCACAATTTATCAATGTCACCTTGTCCTGACATTGTATTTGATTCTAAACATATTCTCTAATTTTGCTTTTTGGCACTTTTGGATTTACTATGTACATAATAACTATTGTCTCTTACAGATATGCCTAAAATCCTTCAAGTTTTTCTTGTGATAAATACTGGAGTCAATAAAATGGTTTATACGTGGATTGATTATATAAATTACCATTTAAACTAACAAACATATAAAAGTGACATTTTTAATTGCCACATTAATTAGAATAAAAAGAAAAATCTTTAGCATACCAGATGCTGCATCTCCTCCCACATCTGTGTTAAATAATGTATGAGGTGCCTTAATGTCAGTCACAGTGGGAGTATTTGCATCATGGAATCAACAATTACTATTTATTGTCTTGCTGATGTCTAGATGTCAGAACATGATGGAAAAATATTAATAAAGTGAAAAATTAGTTTTTCTTCTAAATTCAAGACACAAATTATGACATTGGTATCAGAGGAAATATTTCTCCAGAATTTTAAATTATTATTTGACTCAGCATAAAATGTCACCTACATCATTACTAATGAACATCTGACATATATGTTTTTTTGTCAGTTTTCTCTTATTTCTTAACACAAAGAATTTCATCAAACAACATTTATCTAGCAAAGTACCTGTTATTAATTGCAATGGTATTATTTTATATTTACATATAAAATATCAAAAACATTAAAAATTCTGTAATAACATTAGGATATATGAGTATTTGTTAGTATTTTTAAATTAATGGTGTATGCCTTTATATAAATTATATTTAAAATATTTATATGGATATATGTAATATACATAATATATTTTAAATATTTTATATAACAAATTCACATTATTAATATATTTTAATTTTTACTTATATAGGTGTATTTATACCTATATAATATACCTATAAATTTATAAAGGTATATTTATTTTGGGTTGATAATTAAATATAAATTTATATGGGTATATTTATTTTGGGGTCATTGATGATTAAATGTATACAGTCACACTGTTGTTGACAGAACAAATTGCATATCTCTTTTCTTCAAGTAGAGCATATCTCTAGTATCACAGGTAGGGCATTGAGAATGAATAGAAAAATGGAAATTCTAAGTACAGTAGTAGTATTGACATCCTAACCTATTTCTACACTTTGTTGGTACCCTGTATTCAGAGATATCTAATTTTCTTTACTTCCCTCCATTTCCCATTGTGTTTTGATAAAAAAAATTAATGATGTTGTTTTTCAGAGTTCTGAAAACATTTCTTCTAAACTTTACTTGATATATCCTCTATTTATTTACTGCAATTTCATCTTGATTCTAGTATTTGAACATTTTGTTGTTGTAGGACACTTGTTTCTAGACCTGGTAGTTATAAAATAAAAAAAAAAAACAACACTAAAAAGTTCCAAAAACCCTGCAATGAACATAAGTATTCATATTTCATTTAGAGTTAGTTTCTTTGTGTTTAGATACAGACCTGGGAGTGGTATTGCTAGAACGTGTAGTTCTGTTTCTAATTTTTTTTAAGGACTCTATACTGTCCACTGCTAGTGTAAACTTTCATTCAAATTAGTGGAATTTTAAGTTGATTTAGCCTCTGTTAAGAAAAAACAAACAAACATGAAATCAATCTTTAAATTTTCTCTGTGTCTAATACTCTCAAAGAGACAAACCATAAAGTAACTTCATTATGAAGATCTTACTAAAATAGCACGCTGATATACCAACTCTAGGATACAAGCATTTAGAAATATTGACTGCTTTTCGTAGACATGCAACTTACTGCTTTCCACCAAATTGTATTATGGTTGAGACATGACTTTGATTGATATTAGGCAGCTGTTTGCATGAGCACGTGGTAATTTCCTTTGACTCAAATCAGAACATATAATTTAAAACACTCAAACATAAAGAGATTATAGCCTTTACTATTGATGGTCCAAAGATGGGTCTGAAGCTGAAGTTGTGTCCTCTGAGGATTATTGCCTTGGTTACTAGGTCTTTACAAAATGCTTTTAATGGAGACCAATAGTGTTACTTGCTAGGGAGCAGCTGTGGTGTTCTGATAAGGGCATGACCCGAGGCTAGAACAGAAATAAGGGATGTTCAGAAAGCTATGGAGTTAAATTTTCTCCTAGAATTTGCAAAGATAAATTAACCAAAGTGAGCAAGATAGGATATCCGTAGTGAAATCAGCAAGGGGATAATATGGTTCAGCTAATTGATAAAAAGACAATATTTAAATATTACATTTAACATTTTACATATGTCAGAGCAATTAGATATTTTTCCTATCCACTGAGTCACAAATTCATTCCTAAAGTGTGCTAATTTCAATTGTTTCCTTGATAAAATAACCAGTCAGTTATTTTAGAAACATTTTAAGTTCTTATCCATCTAATAAAAAAACTTATGGATTATAATTTCACTTTGATACTCTCATATAAATAAAAATTTTCAAATTTTATAAAACTCGTATCAAGTTTTATTTTTTAAACTTTATTTATTAATTAATTGGTTTCTGGGCCACACCCAGCAGTACTTAGCTTTTACTCCTGGCTCTGTATTCAGAAATCACCCCTGGAAAACTGTGGGACACCTGAGTCTACCGGGTCCCTTCTAGTTGGCTGCATGCAAGACAAAAGCCATGTTATCTCTCCGGCCTCTCTATTAAATTTTAACTGTTTACTTGCAGTTGCACCATGCACACATAAGGTCTTGGTTTATTGTTATGTCTCATGTAACAACATTATAGTATATATATTGATATTTTGTTGATTTTATAGATAAGGAAACAATTACAGATATTAGCTAATAAGTGCAAGTTTTTACAGGTTGTGAACAAGAGAAATAATATTTATACCAACTCTATAGTGTATCTCTACTGGATTCTAATCTAATCAGTAACCAGATTTCGTTGTTTCCAATACTACCATATTTATATTTTTTTTACATTTTCTTCTTATTTTACCACATTGTCATTGCCTTAGCAATAACCTTCACAACATTAACCAAGATTACTGCAATAAGTTTGCATAGACTATATAGACTCATGTATCAACCTGCCATTTAAATGTTCTTTACAAATGCATAAGATATAAATACAATCACGTTATTTTTTCTGCTGAAAATACTTCATTTACAACTTCTGAATATACTATGAAAAAAAGTCTAAACTTCTTCACTTAGCAACAACATTTTTACTATATAACCATAATTTATCTTTGGCAGTCATATATAAAATTTCTTGTCACTTTCCCTAACAACACCAATGCATTCTTTTATGTGTTTGGGTGTCTAAGCTTGAGGAATTAGAGTCCATCCAAAGATACTCAATGACCTTCCCTGAATGTATAGACTACATACATTTTAATGTCATTTAAGGTTGTTCACCAATTGAAAATTAAAGTTTTAGAGAAGTATTAAAGCTTTATAATATTCCTTAGTCAAATTGAAATATAATTTATAAGTAGATACTGATGAAGGAATTGGTATTGAAATATTGCATGTCTAAAATCCAATCATAAATAACTACAATTTTATACTAACTAAATAAAAAAGAAAAAGATAAATACAATTTATAAGTTAAGATGTTAAAATCTATTTCTTAGAATGGTTATTTGTTCCTCACATTGTTATATCTGAACAATTAAAAAAACCTGATTAAGTATTATCGAAAATATTTGTTCAAGTATATTTCTTTGAAGTGTGTATGAGGCTCTAAAAATTGGAAGAAATTATGCCTATCATTCTTCTGATAAGGGGTTAATATTTGATATATATATATATATAACACAAATGGAAACATACAAAAATCTAAACTCATCAAAAATGGGGAAAAAATGAACAGAGACTTCTTTATAAGATATACAATAGCCAAAAGCATGTGAAAAAATGCTCACATCACTAATCGTCAGGAAAATGTCAATTAAAAACCAACAATGAGATATCCTTTCTGTAAATACTGTTGAGGTTAGATTCCAAGATTTAGAGAAAAGAATCGCTGGTAAGGTCGGAGCCCGGGTGAGTAGAACACTCACACAGAAGCATCCACCAGCCACTTGGGGAGAGTAAGTCCGTGTTTTGTAGGCCGGACATGGATATGCATATTACAGGAGAGTAGGGTGTGGACCAGGGGTCTCAAACTCAATTTATCTGGGGGCCTCAGGAGACAAAGTCGGGGTGAGGCAGGACCGCATAAGAGATTTCGCTTACCGAATATTCGTAATAAAAAATCGCATTAGTAAGAAAAAAAAATCACATTAAACATTTGCATACCCTGAACAGGAACTGCTCGGGGTATGCGAATGTTTAATGCGATTTTTTTTCTTACTAATGCGATTTTTATTGAGATTATTCGGTAAACGAATAATCGTGAATACTGTGATATTTGAAGGCCGGCCGCGGGCCACAAAATGTTGTACGGAGGGCCGCAAACGGCCTGCGGGTCGCCAGTTTAAGACCGCTGGTGTGGACTGTTTCAGACTATCATGTAGGATTTGAGGATTGAGTAAAACAGGGTGTGTGCTTCTGTATTTAGGGAAGACAGTAAGAGGATTAGGGAAAGCAGGATGTGTGCTTTGGGTATTAAAATAGAGTGTGTGCTTAAGGTGATTAACTACACCTTTACACCACAGAGAGGGTCGCTCATCCAAAAGAACAAGAGCAACTAGTGTGCGGTGTGGATTACTATATAAATTATAGTATGAACTGTCAGTGTAAATATAAAAATTTTCTATTCCAAGAAAATAGAAGCCTTGGGCTTCTAGAGCAATTGTACAGTGGGTAGGGCACTTGCCTTGCATGCAGCAGACCCCAGATTCAATTACTAGCATCCTATGATTCCTGAGCTCACCAAGGATGATTTTGAGCACAAGACAAGAGGAGTAGGGAAAGCAGGGTTGTAAGGGTGTAATACATATACCCCCAAGTCCCCAAACTACAATAGAAGACATTTGCACCTCCGTATTCTTTGTAGCGTTATCCACAATAGCCAAACTCTAAAAACAATCAATGTTCAACAACAGATGATATGAATTTATACAAAATAGCATATGACTTGGCCATATAAAAATGATGAAATTTGCAATTTTCTGTTATGTGAATGGATGCAGAAAGTATCACAACTGAAGCTAGTTAGAAGGAGACACAGAATGATCACTCTCATATGAGGCATATAAACAACACAGTGGAATAACAAATGCTCAAACGCAACAGAAAGAAAGAACGTGAAAACTGGTCATAGGTGAAAGACAAGCTAGGAGAGTGGGGAAATAGCACAGTTAAGGGAATACTAGTACAGTGGTTGAGAGGAGTGTTAATCTATGAGGAAGTGAGGGGGCTGAACTTGTAAAGTGTTATGCATAGAGCACTATTGGCAATAGTATTGCGCACAGTGTCAAGTTATATATGTACTTATACATATATATATATATATGTAATTCTCATAGAGGCAGGCAGACAGGTGGGAGCAGAGATGGAGGAACATTTGTGGAAGGAAGTGAACACTGTTGAAGAGAAGGCATAGGTATTGAAACATTGTATTCCTGAAACTGAATCATAACTTTGTAATTCAGAGACTTAATAATTAAAAAAGTGTACATGTTGTACATATGGAATGAATAGTTATATAAGCTGAATTTAAGTTTTGCATGCAGAAGGCCTAAATGACACCCTCAGCCCTGATGGTCCTCCTATGTACAATTGGGAACAATCTTCAAACTCTAATATTGAGTAGCCTGGAGCACTGCCAAGTGTGACCAAAATATTAAGAAAAAAATTAAAAATAGACTTTCAATACCTGCCTCAATTCATTATTATATTAGTGCATTCCTTTATAGTTGCTAAAAATGTCAGAGATAACAGCTTTTTAAATTCTGTATAACTTATATTTTTCAGATAGTCTCTAAAGATGTGTCAATATGCTTATGTGAATAACAACTAAATGCATTCTATTACTATTTGTTGACATTTTTCTATTAATAAATTATAGAGAGGAATAAACTATATGCAGGTCTATATTCACCAAACACACTTAACTATTATATTAATATTTTCCTAAATAAAGCTCTCTGAATCTAATGGAAAATTATGTTTTCCCTTATATTTTGCAACTCTACATGCTTTTGATAATAGTTGCAGTGATGATAGTTTTAAAGCAATGCATTCTTCAGTTTTAGGAAAATGAGTAAGATGGTTAATTATGTGTAAATTTGTATTATGTCTGTGTGGTTTTCTTGCTTAAAGGAAAATAAGCATTGTTTTCACATGACCTCAGTCCATCAGAGTGGTTTATTTTATTGTGGGTGCCTCACCATAATCTAGGAAAGGTGATAACTTAATTTTTCTAAATATATCAACTAAAATAGCTCTGAAAAAATATGGTCACCGTATTTGTATGCATGTAAGTTTTTTTAATTTGTGGTTAAGGGTAAAATCATTGATACTGATACATAATAAATGTCTTGCCTGCTTTTCTTGTTTTACAGTATTATTTCAGCAGTTGTACTTCTAAATCAGTAGGATGCGATAGTAAATCTCTGTGCTATGAGGTTTATGAAAATAAATATTTAAGCCTTAATCAGCTATTACTGACTTTATTGAACTTAAATACTTAGTAGTACTTAGAACTTAGTACTTAGTACTTAGAATTTTTCCCAATTGGATGTTTTACTTATTTAGTTGTTTACAATCTGAAGAGTTAATTTTACTGATATATTCACTAGAGGGATTTTTAAATTCTAGAATCAGATATATATAATTTTTGAAGAGGGAATTCTATGCCTTGCAGAAATATGGATTTTCTTTAAAAATTTTCTGGGGACACTGGGAACTTTTGGAGACACAAGGATCTTTTTTGTAAATCTTTCCTGAACTCCAGTACTGTTCTGACAGCTTCATTCACTGTAGCCTCAAAGACAGGTTAGTAGCAAAGCTCTGATCCCAAAATAACTAACTAGACTCATTGTAATTTATTAGAGATAATTCTCACACAGTAGGAGTCAGTTCTGTACTGACTCTTTCAACAATATATTTTAGAATAGTTGATCCCAAGTCCTGTCCCAAATATAGCCTGTGGATATATTCCTTGTACTGCTTTCTTACAAAAAGACTCACCAAAGAATGAAATTTACATAAATTATAAGACACAGATTAAATATATATTAACATATAATATTATATTCCAGGAGATAGTTTCAGTGATTATATTTATTACTTTATTTAATCTGTCACAGCCTTTAAGAGGGTAAACCATTATTACTTTATTCTCACAATGAGATTGAATCAGTAACACATTAACAATTTATGCCCAAGATCACACAGCTGGTTATAGTGACAATATAATTAGAGTTGAATTCAGTCAATCTTGTTTCAAGTAAAAATGTTATGTTCCATAAACTACTAACTCATATTATTTGAGAAATATGCATAAAGAGCCAGTAGAGTGTTAGGTTCTAGAAAAAAAGGAAACAAACAAAACTTGATCTACCATGAATCAGAGGTCTAATGACTAACGGTGGATACAAAAACCTATACTGAGTTAATAAACAGAATCTTTTATGAATAATAAATATATAATAAATTACAATATATAATGCATGTTGATACATAGCTATTGAAAGAGATATAAATCTCTTCAAACCCAGATATGAAGGTTGAATTTTTAGAATAGTGATCAAAAACTATGAATGAATAATCATAGACAACATAAGAATGCAATCTGAATATAAGCTTTTCTGAACATAACAATCAGGCTGAGGGCAGAATCTGGCCCACCATAGACACTATATCCTTAGAGTGCTGATGTTTAGTACACCTAATTCTGTCCCAGGATAAGATAAGAGGGAATTGGGGATATTCCTTTCCCTGATTTACAAATTACCAAGGAAGATTGCCATTAAAGTATTGTAGAGAAACTGGGTGAAGGTATGTGAACACTGATGGAAGATGCGGTATAAAATCATACCAATAGGGCCCGGAGAGATAGCACAGCGGCATTTGCCTTGCAAGCAGCTGATCCAGGACCAAAGGTGGTTGGTTCGAATCCCAGTGTCCCATATGGTCCCCCGTGCCTGCCAGGAGCTATTTCTGAGCAGATAACCAGAAGTAACCCAGGAACGCCGCTGGGTGTGGCCCCAAAACAAACAAACAAACAAATCATACCAATAATAGTTTTAAATTACAGTGCTTAAAATAAAATGTAAAAAGTGTCATACAATGGCAATGCATGTGGAGAAAAGAGAACCCCTCATTTGCTATTGGTAAGAATACAAGAAATCCTAAATGGAGCAAAGACAGCCTCTTCAACAAGTGGTGTTAGCACAACTGGCTAGCCACTTGCAAAAAATTGAACTTAGACCCCCAGCTAACATCATGTACGAAGATAAAATCCAAATGGATGAAAGACCTTGATATCAGACCTGAAACCATAAAATACATAGAACAACACATAGGCAAAACACTCCAGGACATTGAGACTACAAGCATATTCAAGGAGGAAAATGCACTCTCCAATCAGGTGAAAGCAGATATTAACAGATGGGAATATATTAAGCTGAGAATCTTCTGCACCTCAAAGGAAATAGTGTCCAGGATACAAGAGCCTCCCACTGAGTGGGAGAAACTATTCACCCAATACCCATCAGATAAGGGGCTAATCGCCAAAATATACAAGGCACTGACAGAACTTTACAAGAAAAAAACATCTAATCCCATCAAAAAATGCGGAGAAGAAATGGACAGACACTTTGACAAAAAATAAATACAAGTGGCCAAAAGACACGTGAAAAAATGCTCCACATCACTAATCATCAGGTAGATGCAAATCAAAACAATTATGAGGTACCACCTCACACCACAGAGAATGGCACACATAATAAAGAATGAGAACAGTGTTGGCAGGGATGTAGAGAGAAAGGAACTCTTATCCACTGCTGGTGGGAATGCCATGTAGTTCAACCTTTATGGAAAGTGATATGGAGATTCCTCCAGAAACTGGAAATCGAGCTCCCATACAATCCAGCTATACCACTCCTAGGAATATACCCTAGGAACACAAAAATACAAAAACCCCTTCCTTATACCTATATTCATTGCAGCACTATTTCCCATAGCAAGACTCTGGAAACAACCAAGATGCCCTTCAACAGACGAATGGCTAAAGAAACTGTGGTACATATATACAATGGAATATTATGCAGCTGTCAGGAGAGATGAAGTCATGAAATTTTCCTACACATGGATGTACATGGAATCTACCATGCTGAGTGAAATAAGTCAGAGAGAGAGAGAAAAATGCAGAATGGTATAACTCATCTATGGGTTTTAAGAAAAATGAAAGACATTCCTGCAACAATAATAATTTTCAAACAGAAAAAAGAGCTGGAAGTTCCAGCTCACCTCATGAAGCTCACCACAAAGAGTGATGAGTTTAGTTAGAGAAATAACTACATTTTGAACTGTCCTAATAATGAGAACATATGAGGGAAATGGAGTGACTGTCTAGAGTACAGGCGGGGGGTGGGTGGGGAGGAGGGAGATTTGGGACAATGGTGATGGGAAGGTTGTACTGGTGATGTGTGGTGTTCTTTACATGACTGAAACCCAAACACAATCATGTATGTAATCAAGTTGTTTAAATAAAATATATTAAAATAAAAAAGAATAACAATGATATAGAGAGGAGTGCTAATGAAGAAACATACTTGATCTTTTATTAACATGTTCTTAGTAACCTTTCATTAAATAAGTGATTGTATTTTAAAAAAAAAAGAATACATATTGTTCAATACATATTGTGAAGAAAGCGACAGTAGCTTGCAATAGTTTGTCCAATCAGATTCTCTTTGGCAGGAACAAATTTATGCAGAAAAAAGGATTCGAGTATAAAGAAACATTGCTTTAATAAAATAACGTACCTTGTTATGTGGATTGCGTTCTTCCCCCCAAATGTTTGTGTTTTGACTTTAATCCTCAGTACTTTAGGATGTGAATTTATTTGGAAATGGGAGGGTTTTTTTTTTGGCGGGGGATATTTTCAATCGTTGAAGTTATATTGATTGATACTAATATACTCCAGTCAAATAGATACTAATATACTCCAGTCAAATAGTAAAATATATCAGTTTGAGTAACTGCATTATATCAACACTAAAAGCATCATTTCTAACTACTGACATAAAATTGACCTCTGTTTTTACCTTTCCCTCCTGTCATTCTCTCCACTTGTATTCTCAACAAAACCAAAATTGTGTTCTCAGAATCTATTTCTATTTTGATTCATTTTTTATTTACTTTGTGGCTTTATCTTTCACCTATGTAAAATGTAAAAATACATTGCATTTGTTGTCTGCATCTCACTTCTTTGACTTTATTTAACACCTTCTGTGTTTATTCATTTTGCTAAAAATAAAAAATTATCTTTTTCATTGATAAGAATTATTTCATTTTCTATATATATCTTCAGATACCGATAATTTTAGAAACAGTAAAACTGTGGCCCGGGAGATAGCATGGAGGTAAGGCGTTTGCCTTTCATGCAAAAGGTCATCGGTTCGAAACCCGGTGCCCCATATGGTCCCCCGTGCTTGCCAGGAGCAATTTCTGAGCATGGAGCCAGGAGTAACCCCTGAGCACTGCCGGGTGTGACCCCCCAAAAAATAAAGAAACAGTAAAACTATTATTATACCTTGGCTATTGTAAAATAATGTTGCAATGAACATAGAGATGCATGTAGTTTATCAAATTAGTGCTTTCGGGGCCCGGGAGATAGCATGGAGGTAAGGCGTTTGCCTTTCATGCAAAAGGTCATCGGTTCGAATCTCGGTGCACCATATGGTCCCCCCGTGCCTGCCAGGAGCAATTTCTGAGCATGGAGCCAGGAGTGACCTCTGAGCACTGCCAGGTGTGACCCAAAAACCAAAAAAAAAAAATTAATGCTTTCATGTTTTTTAATAAATACTAGGAAGAGTAAAGTTGTTTTAGATGTATATGTTTAATATGAGGTTGCATTGTAGTAGGATAAACCCTTAATCAAATCTGATAGGTGTTATAAAAAAAGAGATTGGATCACATGAATTTATATGAAGAGAAATATATATGAACCTGATGAGCCAAAAAGAGATTTCTGGAAAAAAATTCTTGACTCCTCATCCTCAGAAGGTATTAATCATTCTAGCACATTAATTTTGGACTTCTAGTCCCAGAATGGTGAGATATAGAGGTGAGATGTAAAATTTTTACTATATAGCACCCAGGTTTGGATCTGAAGAAATAGTACAGCAGGGAGGTACTTGCCTTGCACATGGCCAACACAGGTTCAACCCTCTGGTTCTACACATATGGTCTCTCAAGCCTTCCAGGAATAATCTTTAAGTGCAGAACCAGGAGTATCCCGAATGCCACAATATATGGCTCAAAAAACAAAATGAAAAGGAAACAAACAAACCCACTTAGCTCATGATATTTAATTCATATGGCCATAGTAAATATAACACAATATGACAATGAACTACTAGAAAAGAAAGAACTCTAAGGACTTATACATATATGCCACACACTGCAGTGCCTGAGGGTTATTTCTTGTTTTGTGTTTAAAATTACCCTTGGTGGGCTCAGAGAATCATAGAATGCTGGTAATTGAACCTACAGTCTGCTGCATGCAAGGCAAGTGCCCGAGCCAGTGTACTATTGCTCTAGCCCCAAATATTACTTATATTTCCTTGGACTTATATTTACACTGAAAGTTTATACTTTAATTTATGTAGTAATTCTTAAATTAATTTTTACAAACCATAATAATGTTTGATTATATTCAATATTTTATCATTTAAATTTTACATTGTTAGTCGTAAAAGTGACTCCTAAGCTCTTCAACTATTTAAAAATAATATTTGATCATCTATGGCAAAAATGAGAAACTAGGGAATGTTCATTTATTGGTTGAAGTGTTTCTTAGGCTTCTAAGCTGGAACAGCTAGGAAAGTTTTTGATGTGCTTAACATATATCTTATTAATAAAAAAGATAGTTTAACACTGGCCTTTATACAACCCTGCTAAAAATTTTATTCACAAATATATTTCTATTAAATGTTCTCAGTCAAAAGACATTGTTGCTGTGTCTTTCCCAAGATTTCTATTTCAATTTAAACTTTTCTATGTTACTAAAAGTTGCTTAATCCTACACAGTTTAACACATTTTAAAAAAGCAAAGTGAGTGGAATAGATATTTTCTTCCAAAGTAAGCTCTTTTATAAATTATGAAATGTGTATTAGTAAATAGGAGGTACTTATTTATCTGTAGGATATGAGACAGCATCTTTATAAGTTGTATAATTGGATCTGTGCAGCTATTTACTCAAGGAAATGAAGCAGCACCACTAGGGATTACATTCTTAGAAAAAATTCTTTCAATTTTATTTTGTTTTTAGAAACTGCTGAGGTAACCAAAGTGATTATTGAACTTTAAATAAAACCATACCAAAAGATACATTTATTTAAGATGACTTTTTTAATCTAGAAGATAAATTATATCTTCTTTAAATAATTCACTATTGTATGTGCAATGTTTTTTGGGGGAAACTAATTTTATTTTCTGTGTTGGGCATGTGACTCAGTGGTAAAGCTCAATGTTGCATAGAAGTGACCTAGGTTCAGTCCTTGATACCAGAGGAAAAGAAAAGTCTTTCATTAAGAAAACACCTACCTCAAGACTTCCTTCACAGCAACATAACTCTTCCATGTATGTGGAATGAATTCACAGTTGTGCTGTCACATAATTATAA
This sequence comes from Crocidura indochinensis, assembly GCA_004027635.1. NCBI lineage: Eukaryota > Metazoa > Chordata > Mammalia > Eulipotyphla > Soricidae > Crocidura > Crocidura indochinensis. The sequence goes on along the minus strand of PVKC010007944.1, from coordinate 7,143 downwards.
ATATGGAAATGAGACTACTGGTTAACAAGGGCTAGGGTAAAAGAAGTCCTGGGTATTAAGAGGTAACTTAGAAAAGCTTGTTGTTATTACAAAGTACATTCTAGTATTTTGATTTGAGTAGTAGTTAGAAAGGTAAATGGGTTTATTTTGTGCTAAATTGCTTTTACTTTTGTTTATCTCCAAAGTTTCTTTCTTCTTTAATTTTTAATCTGACAGGATAGATAATTTTCTTTTCTTTTAGCACTTTGACTATATTTCTTCTATGTTTCCAGATTATTTATCTTGGCATATGATTCCTATTTTGCTATAAGCCTGGAGTATTCTGTTCTTATCTGTATTTGTTAGTACTTTCATTGTAGTATGACTTGGGATATATCTATTTGGACTTGTGACTCTTAGGTCTACAACAGGAGCTCTAAGCCTCAATGTTATTCCTCTAAGCATAGGTAGTTCTATTTGGGTCCATATTGTTTAGTATTCTTTAAATCTCTGTATTTGGGTGTTTATATTTCTCGTCAATTAGATAAATTACAGGAGATTATATTTTATAATGGATTTTTTGTTCCTTTCTTTTCCTTTTTTTCCCCTAAGATGTCAAGCACACAAATTTGTTTACTTTGCTGTTCCTCAAGGCTCTTACATGGTTTTCAAATTTCCAAATATATTTTTTCTTTTTTGTTCAGCTATTTATGTTTACTACTGTCATATGTTAGAATTCATTAAGCCTGTTAGCTTGTTGTATCTTGCAGGGGTTACTGTAGCATATTCTTAGAGAGCTATTACACTCTTTAAACCCACTATGTATGCTCAAAAATATTTTTTCTCTATTTGTAATTCTATTATTGTCAATTACTTTAACTTTGGTAACACTTGTAAATATCTGCTTAAATCTCTTCTGTAGGTAAGTTGCCTAGCTCTAGTAAATTTGAACTATTCATTTTTGCTTTTTTGCTTTCCAGGGGTCTCAAACTCGCGACCCGCGGGCCGTTTGTGACCCTCCATACAACATTTTGTGGCTGTGCCCTAGAGGAATCTTTTTTTGTTTTGTTTTGTTTTAGTTATTTGGGTCACACCCCCCAAAGTTCAAGGCTTACTACTGACTTTGCACTCAAGGATCACCCAACTTTGCCTCCTGCGGCCCCCAGGTAAATTAAGCTTGAGATCCATCGTTGTAGTATATCCCTATTTATTAATTTTAAGATTATATGGCTTCTTCTTTGTCTTGAGCTAATGAGCTTGATATGCTATCCTGGCTTACAGGATTAGTTTACAGATATTTCTGTTGCTTTTCATGCCACCACCCCTGCATCTGCCTAAAAGACTGCAGTTCTCTTTTTGACAAAGGACGAGAGCAGCAGGAAGCAGAACCTGCAGTTAGAGTATCACAAATACAAGCCTCCTGGGCTATAAATACCTAATCCAAGAGTCAGATTTGCTTCTGCTTTCTCTTCTAGGATGGTTCCAAGGTTCAGATTTTCTCAGTTTTTGCTGAAATCTCATTTCCTAATAGCACTCACAGACAGATAAAGGGGTGGGAATTTCGAAGCCTCTGAGGGCCATTCACAAAGTATTATCTATCTTACAGTTTACTGTTGATCCAGGTGTCCTATGTTATGGCCAGAAACTGGAAACAAAGCAGGTGAACACACTCCTGAGAGTAGCCCCAGGTAAGGATAGAAGTGCTTTGATTAACACACAACCTGATGTCTGGGGTGTCATGGGTTTATTTTGTAAGTCACTGCTCTGATGGAATCCAAGTACAGAGCATGAGAACCAATATGTGGTGCCCAGGCACTTAACCTTAAAGTTGACAGGTAAAGATTTCACCATTCAGCACCAGCTTCCTTCATATTTTCTTGTTGTGTGATATGCAAGTTCACATATTATGTGCCTTTCTAGCACTAGTTATGGATCTTCTTATCCTGGGGTGTTACTGATCTTTCCAAGAAAGAAAACTTCCCTTTTTTGCACTTGCTTCTGTGCATTCCCTATCTGATGCATTTCCCAAGAAACATAGTCCTTACATGATCATGATCTTCAAGTTGCTAAACAAGGCTCTCATTGTTGTCATGGTGCCCAGATAAAATATTGTGCTTGCTTTTTTATCCTTGTGAATATCTTCTGCATGCATGTTTTTGAAGAATATCATTCCTTCAGATTTATGAGCCCATTGTTTTAGGGCCAATAATTTCATAAATATTATTGTGCTAATAATACAGGGAAGAGTTATTTTCAACATCTAATTCCCTGCCATTTTGATGGGACATGTTGCTGTTATTTATAACTTGTTTTAGATTATTAAAAATATTAAAATTCTTTGATAAGGTACTAGATAACATAGTACAAAACTAAGGTTGAAATATATCTTATCTTTTTTAAAACATTTATTTATTTATATATGTTTTGGGGCACGGCTGGCGATGCTCAGGGGTTACTCCTGGCTCTGCACTAAGAAATCTATCCTGGCAGGCTCAGAGGACCATACGGGATGCCGGAAATCGAATCCAGGTTTGTCCCAGGTAGACTGCACACAAGGTGAATGCCCTACCGCTGTGCTGTCTTTCTGGCACCAGAAGTATATTTTTCTCAAAGACATTATAAACTTACCATTTCAAAAGACATACTCAATTTTCAATGCCTAAAAGTACTGGAATATTTTACCTGTGTGTGGTTTGAATGACTCTGTATTCACACTGTGCCTTAGTTAAGGTTATAGGATACATAAATCACCTTACCTTTTCCAAGGTAATGGATTTATTATAGGGAATGGAAATCATTAGAAGCTCTGGAGAAGCATGAATTATTACTCAATGTTTAGACTCAGATATCAGTGAACTATGGGCACTATTGCTTTAGGCTGTATAAGGTACAGTCTAACTCAGTAAACACTGATGACTTTGGGAATTATTTGCCTCTTGTCCTAGTGGCAGTTTAATGATCTTTGACACCATTCTATTATCTGGCTTCTGTAATTTCATCTCAATAACAGAATCTAGTTCTCATTTCGAAGACAAATCCCAAGGGATGTAAAGAAAAAATAGCATATTTAATTTCGCAGGTCCTATATTATAGACATGAACACAGAGCAGTTGGGGAGGGATAGACAGTACAATAAACAATAACATAACATAAGGAAATTTTTCTTTCAAGAATACAATCTATCCAAATAAGAATCCTGGAAATGTTCAAATTGAAAACCCCAGTATTCAGCAAAATTATACAAATAAAAATGCTTTATTTGATCATACTATCTTTTATTCTCATACATATTGCTCACACACTGCTCTTTCCTCTTTCCTACCCATCACAACTCTCCTTTTTCCCATATTAGTTCATTATGCTAATGTAATTAAACTTTCTGGTAACTCATGACTATACTATTGTATTATTTTCATTAAATACTAGTTACTTAAAGCATTGTGATTTACAATGTTATTTAGTGCTAAATTTTAGACATACAAAACTTCAGCACCAATTCCAACATCAGTGTCAACCTAAAGTCCATCCCCTATGCTTGCACAAGCTTGCCATTAGTAAATATCTTTTAAAATTTGTTAAAATTTAGATCTTACAATTTCACTGTCGTTGACTCCGTGGCTTGGATATTTAGTTCTGTTTTATCTTACATCTCCAATGCACTTGAATTATCTTATTTAATATTTCTCTTTCTCCTCTATTCAATATCTGTCCTTCTCCTCACCATCCTATGTGGCCAAAGAGTATTCTAGACAACCTTGATTTAAACCATTGCATTTCTTCATCCAATTATTCTAAATACCACCTAAATATCATCCTGTGTATTCTTCTAGATTACTTTATTTAACATGATACCATCCAGTTCCACACACTTTGCAGTGAATTGCCTAATTGCACCATTCCTAATAGAGATATTATATTACATTGTACCACATCTTTATGGTCTACTTACCTGTTGTAAGACATCTAGGTTGATTCCATCTACTAGCTACTGTACTGAGTGTTGCGATAAATAGTGGTGTGCATATGTCATTTCAAATGTATGTTTTTCTGTCCTGGGGATAGATATCCCAAACAGGAATTTCCGGGGTATATAACAATGTGACTTTCAGTTTACTAAGAACCCTCCATACTGTTTTCCAGGGCCGTTAGACCAGACAGCATTCCCAACACCAGTGGAAACACCATTTCCCTACCAATATAAATTGCTCCCAGTACTTTTGATATGGGTCATTCTCGCTAGTGTAAGATGATATCTCATTGTTGTCTTAATTTGGATTTTGCTCACGATAAGTTACAATGAGTAATTTTGTATGTGCTGGCCATCTATTATCTTTGGAGAGATGTCTGCTCATTATCTCTCCCCATTTTTGAACTGGGTTTTTAGATTGAAGGGGTTGATCTTTAAAAATACTTTGTAGTTACTAGATATCAATCATTTTTCTCATGAATTAAGTGCAAATATTTTCTTCTACTGAATTAGCTGTCTTTAGTTTTAGCCACTATATCTTTGCCATACAGAAACTTTATAGTATGATGTAGTCCCATTTGTTTAAATTTGATTCTGTAGCCTTTGGCATTGGCATCATATTGTTGAAGATCCCTTTGAAGTCTAGCTCTTGAAGTATTATGCCAATGTTTTCTTCAATGTACTTGATATGTCTAGGTCTCATCTCAGTCTTTGATCCACTCTGAGTTGACTTTTGTGTAATGTGTGATATATGGACCCAATTTTTATTTATTACACATTGTTATCCAATTGTCCCCAAACCATTTGTTGAAAAAACTGTCTTTATTCCCTTTCATGTTTCTGATCTTTTGTCAAAAAATTGATTGACTATAAACTTGAGAGTTGACCATATACTTGGAAATTCTATTCAGACCACTTGGTTTGTTTGTTTTAGTGGTTTAGTCCAAAAGTCTGTCCTTTTTTCCCCCAATACCATGCTGTTTTGTTCATTATTGCTTCGAAGTATAAATACCACAAAGCAATAAAATAAATGCATAATAATTAATATTATATTAATATTAATATATTAATACTAATGTTATAATAATATTATAACAATATAATAATTAAATGTATAATAAATAAATACTGCAAAGCAATATAAAAAAGTGTCATAAATGACAAAGTGCCTAGGAATAAACTTGAAGCTATACTATGGATTCATTATTTGTTTAAAAATGTAAATAATTTTTGTTTATTTACTGTAACCAGCCACACTGCTTATTGGTTTATTGTTTCTAGAAGAATTTTTGTGAACTCATTAGGGTCTTCAATATATATCACTATGTCATCTGCAAATAGAGATATTTTGACTTCTTCTTTTCCAACTTGGATATTTTGATTTCCTTTTCTTGCCCAATAGCTGTTTCAAGAACTTCTAATACTATGTTGAATAAGATTGGAGACAGTGGACATACCTGCCTTATACTTGATACATAGGGAAGACTTTCAGTTTTCTCTGTTAAGAATGAAATTGGTTATGAACTTTTTGTGTTTCCATTTCATTGATTTCTGCTCTCAGCTTTGTTATTTCCTTCTGCCTCCCCATTTTTGGGTCCTTTTGTTGAGCACTTTCTAGTTCTATAAGCTGCGTCATTAAGCTACTCAGGTAAGCCCCTTCTACCTTCCTGATGTGTGCTTGCAGAGCTATAAATTTTCCTCTCAGTACTGCTTTTGCTGTGTCCCATAAGTTCTGATAGTTCGTGTCTTCATTATCATTTGTTTCCAGGATTATTTTGATTTCCTTTTTGATTTCATCTCGGACCCACTGGTTATTCAGTATGAGGTTGTTTAACTTCCAGGTGTTAGAGTTTTTCTTCTTTGTTCCTTTGGAATTCAAAAATAATTTCAGAGCCTTGTGGTCAGCAAAGGTAGCCTGCAAAATTTCTATCCTCTTGATATTTTGAAGATATGTTTTATGTGCCAGCATGTAGTCTATCCTAGAGAATGTACCATGTACATTGGAGAAGAATGTGTATCCAGGTTTCTGAGGATGGAGTGTCCTATAAATATCCACTAGGCCTCTTTCTTCCATTTCTCTCCTCAGGTCCAGTATATTCTTGTTGGGTTTCAGTCTGGTTGACCTGTCCATTGTTGACAAAGCTGTGTTGAGGTCCCCCACAATTATTGTGTTGTTGTTGATGTTATTTTTCAGCTTTGTCAACAATTGTATTAAATATTTTTCTGGACCCTCATTCGGTGCATATATGTTTAGAAGAGTGATTTCTTCCTGTTCTACATACCCCTTGATTAGTATATAATGTCTATCTTTGTCCCTTACAACCTTCCTGAGTATAAAGTTTGCATTATCTGATATTAGTATGGCCTGTCCAGCTTTTTATGGGTGTTGCTTGCTTGGATAATTTTCCTCCAGCCTTTTACTTTGAGTCTATGTTTGTTCTGACTATTCAGGTACGTTTCTTGTAGACAGCAAAAAGTTGGATTGAGTTTTTTGATCCATTTAGCTACTCTGTGTCTCTTAACTGGTGCATTTAGTGCATTGACATTGAGAGAAAGAATTGTCCTAGGATTTGATGCATCTTCATATTGAAATTTGGTGTGTCTTTTGGTTATTCTTGTCTTAAATTAGTTTTTCTTTCAGTTTTTCTCCTAAGCGTGGGTTTGAGTCTGTAAAGTTTCTGAGTTGTTTTTTGTCTGTGAAACCATGTATTTTTCCGTCAAACCAGAAAGTGAGTTTTGCTGGGTACAGTATTCTAGGTGAAGCATTCATTTCATTCAGTCTTGTCACAATATCCCACCACTGTTTTCTGGCCTTGAGTGTTTTTGGTGACAGGTCTGCTGTAACTCTCAAGGATGCTCCCTTAAATGTAATTTCCTTTTTTGATCTTGCTGTTCGCAGAATTATGTCTCTATCTGTGGGATTCGTCATTGTGACTAGGATGTGTCTTGGGGTATCTTTTCAGGGGTTTCTTTGGGTTGGTACTCTTCGGGCATGCAGGATTTGATCACATATATTCTTTAGTTCTGGAAGTTTCTCTTGAATGATGTTCTTGACCATTGATTCTTCCTGGAAATTTTCTTCCTGTGTCTCTGGGACTCCAATAATCCTTAAGTTGTTTCTGTTGATCTTATCATAGACTTCTATTTTCATCTGTTCCCATTCTTTGCCTATTTTTTCCATTGTCTGTTCATTTGTT
>PVKC010007943.1:0-28786 GCA_004027635.1 Crocidura indochinensis | reverse complement strand
CTGACTCTGTGCTCAAAATTAATATATAATATTGAACTGTGAATGAGCAAAATTCTGCTTACCACAAATTAATTTTTATAAGATCTACTACAATGCATTTAAAAAGTGAAACAAAAAATATAATGCATTAAAGTCAAGTTCAATTACCGGCACGAGAATATAAAAAAAATAAACGGCCTTTAGACTTTAAGGGAGAAATGCTTTTAAGGTATAAATGTCTGTTTCATACTGACAAAGCAAATTTGTGTTAATTAAACCACATTCAAGTGTGAAACAGTGACGGTGAATGGCAATGCCAATACCATACTGTTTTATACTAGTTTTATAGTATAATTTGAAATCATGGAGCATACTGCCTTTCTTAGTCTTTCTTTTGACTACCTTTAATGGATAGAGTGTGATTTCATAAAATTTTTAGTGGTATCCATTCTATTTCCTTTGAAAATTTTCATAGGAATTTTAAGGTAATTGTAAAATATCTTAATAAGCTTTTGAAATTCAAAATATTTTAAGTAATATAAAATATTGATATATAGAATATAAATTAAAACAAAAAAGGCTTTTGGTCAACTAGCTACATCCTATATTTAATGGTTATTTTCTAAGTTTGCATCTTCTTTTCTATGTATGCCAGAAATATTGGATTTTTCTCCATTAATGTAATCTATTAAAAAAATAAACCAAACATTGTGAGTCTTTCCTTGGCTTTATAACTTTAACCTGTAAGTTAATGGACCTTGTTCTAAAGTTACAGAGTGGTTATAATACATGTAATTTAGCAGAAGCCAATCTAATGGTTAGTGATTCTTAAATTCAAATAAATATTGCAATTTTTTTCAGATATCCTTCTAGTAACATTAAACTGGATATATCAGAACTAGTCATTTTAATCATTTGTCACCTTAAGAAGGACTTCAAGCCATGAAAAAATTAACAAGCTATGAGAATTCCCAGTGAGCTATGAGAACTTATTACTAAAATATAAATGTGAGCAACTTATCTATATTTACTAAATGTAAGTACACTAATGATTAATAAATGCAAATGAAAATAGTTTTCTTAACCCATTTAACCCAAACATTGTCTAGAAGTGATAAGAAAAAAAAAATTTTTTTGTGTTTTTTTGGGTCACACCCGGCAGTGCTCAAGGGTTACTCCTGGCTCCATGCTCAGAAATTGCTCCTGGCAGGCACTGGGGACCATATGGGGCACCGGGATTCGAACCGATGACCTTTTTGCATGAAAGGCAAATGCCTTACCTCCATGCCCCAAGAAAAAAAATTTTATCAGAGAAAAGAATTTCCTATGTCCACTATGTGACTACATAGCTGCAGTAAATATATTTTCAAATATAATCAGACTGAATATGGAATAACACTGTGACGGTCTTATAAATGAAGTACAGCATTTAAAAGACTATTCTTCCCAGATGCCACATTATACAGATAATTTCCAAAAAATATTTTCATTATAGCTTATTATTTCTGGCCTATTTTTACAAATTAGTTTACTTTCAGCTGTCAAATGAAACTTTATCCTGTGACTCCCACTACAGTATTTCCAAAACCAATGTCAGTGATAAATAAATGTTAGGTACTCAAAAAGTAGGTGATAGTGACATAATGCTTTCCTATAGTTTTCTCACATTTTTTCAGATTAACAACACTGAAAGACACTTAGTAAAAAAAGTTCATACTTGTTCCCAAAACACTAGCTTAATCGTTTAACTTTCCATAGTTTTAATTCGATCAATAGCATTTATCAGTTTATTTGAAGGTACACAGAGAATTTAAAATTAGAGTTAAGAAATATATTCCTTTTAGAGCACTATGAAATATTTAACAGGGAAATAATTTGAAGAATGCATTGTCATTTGAAAACAATTTCTGTTAAGGATTATTTAAAATTCTACAACAATAAGATCAGAATTACTGTTTTTTTAAACCTACATGAAAACTATTTAGAATTTTCTATTGCAATTAAATAAAATCTACTCATACAATTTCAATATAAGCATACCTCTAACATCACACTGAAAATGTGTTATGAATACATGATTTATATTTCAAATGTAAACCAATAAGTCAATTTTTACCTGCTACCCAAGAGATAAACACGTCTATAAATATGTCAAGGTAGATTTTTGCATCCCTCCATACCTTATTCTAGTTTTGAAACTTTTGTATATTTAATCTATTTTAATGTATTTTAAATAAATTTTCCATTACATTCTTTAAAACTTTATCCAGGATAGAGAATATATACATTATGTGATTAAAATGCATTTTACTGGGAGAAGAAATAGCATTTACTTGAAAAATAACTAGGTTTTTTACTGATAAGGCTGGTCAATGTATGGTACCATTTACCAACAATGATACTATGAATTCTGGGGGTTGAAAAAAAATCTCTGTAACACTTACCATACTGTGTAACAAATGCTATACAGCTGTTCACGATAATGGGAACGTCATTTTTGCTGAGCTGCTGATCTTGTAATGCATTACCATCTGTACCTGCTGCTTTTTCAATTGCAGTATGCCAGACTGTGAAATCCAACTTGGTATGCCCATGGATGTATAATGTTCTGCAAAGTTTAAAAGGCATTTCACATTATACTTCTGCTTAAAATAAACTTATTTCTAAATAGATTGTCCTTAGAGCTGATGTAAAAGTGATTTTATCTCCTTCATGAGAAGTCTTACTTTGCTGACCAAGTATCATCGAGTATCAAGAAACAATAAAAACAGTTATTACCTCCATAATTAATAAATAAAAATGAATAACTAATTTTTGTAGTGGTTATTAATGTATTTTAGACATCTTCATATTACTCTATTACAACCATCCCAAACTTTTTTTCTTGCATCTCAAACTGCTTTGTCGACATGATTGATCACTTCTTCCACCAGACTTTAGGGTTATTAATTTGCTGATTGGTACCTCATCCTATCTTACCATCATTGCCACATGGTATTCAGATTCAAAATTCTGATTTTTTTCTTTTCTTTGTTTGTTTTTTGGGGCAACACTCTGTGATGCTCAGGAGCTACTCCTGGCTATGTGTTCAGAAATTGCTCCTTGCTTGGGGGACAATATGGGGCACCAGATTGAATGCAGGTCTGTCCTGGGTCAGCCGTGTACAAGGCAAATGCCCTACCACTGTGATATCATTCCAGTCCTGGATTTTGTCTTTTGTTAATTACTCTGTCTCCTTTGTCATTCCAATTTAGCCTTATTTCGGGCTTCACTATGACTCTTGAAGTTACTAAATGACAGAAGCCCTAACATATGTCCCTACCAAGTTCTTCCCCTTCCCTTGCTGTCTTCAAATATTCTGATGATTTTTCAGAAATACTAAGTTACCACATTTACTGATTATTGTCCTTCTACTGATCTTTCCTGCAGTATGTAACAAGATTTAAAGACATCCATGGCTTGGTCCCTATTTTTCTTTCCAGTTTTGTCATTCACCTACTGTCAAAACAGAAACATCTAGGCATGTTTACATTTTCTGCCCATTGTCATAAATATGTCCTTCTCTTTAGATAGCATTTCATTCTGTACTCCAGAGGTGTTGGACTGTGACATTTCATCTGATATATCCCTCCTATGCTTAGAGTGTAACTGGTGTTCCTTTCTAATTTAGAATAGATACGTCCATCTATGTGTATGTTTTAACTGATGCAACCCAAACTTGGCATCCAGAAACATAAAAATAATTTCCACATCTCAAGTGAATGGCATCTGGTAAAGGTACAATAGTTGTAGATTACCATCAATAATTTTAAGTTTGATTTACAATATACTACTGTTTTATTGATGCATATCTGGCACATTTATATTAAAGTAAAATCATTTAAGTTTGATTTTAGTCCCTGAAAAGGACTATATTAAAATAATGTCACAGAAAAACCAATGTTTTGGGGCCATAGCTTGCAATGCTCGGGGATTACTCCTGGCTCTGCACTCAGGGATAACTCCTAGAAAGCTCAGGGAACCATATAGGATGCTAGATATAGAACCTGATGAGTTGCCTGTAAAGCAAGTGGGTTACCCACTATACTTCTATTTTGCTTTTATTTGTTAGTTTCTTCTTTTTCCCCCAGTGGGGGATACTAGGTGGAGAAGGATGTTAAGTTTTCACATTTCTGAAATTTTACTAGCTCTAATTAAAATTCTTTTCTTTATTTTTGTTTCACTTTGAAGCTCACCACATCTCATCACACTCAATTCCAGAATCTTCTGAACTTTCTGTAACTCATATTTTCTTGGTGACATTTGTGCCTGTAATCTTCATTGTTTGTTTTCTGACGTCTTTACCTATTATTTTTTTCTGCCACACTATCACAGAAGTCTTGAACTTCAGGGTTTCTAATTTTCTTTTTGACGAATTCTGACACTTGCTCTAATACTCCTTTTCATATATCTTACTCCCTGTCTTTAGTGCAAAGTCTCTATGGCCAGGTATATCAATTCAAGTATAACTACATAATTTAGATTATTTCCCTGAGAAAAAACTTGTCCCAATATTATACAGACTTAAATTCATATTTCTGTAAATTCGTGATTTTTAACGAAGAATCATACGACATTCTTCATTAGGAAGGGAGATATAGTACAGTAAGTCAGGTGTCTGACCCACATATAGACTATGTGGTTTTGATTTTCAGCACCACATCTAGTCTCCTGAGTACAACCAGGTGTGACCCTAAAGCACAGAGCCAAGAGAAAATTACTTAGCATTGCTAATTGTGGCTCCCAAATTAAAAAAAAAGTTATTGCTTTTTTACCCTAATAATTATTCTTGAAACGTGCTATAACAACTCTGAAACACTATGGTCAAAAGGATGTATATTTTAATAGACAATTAAATCTAAGTGCAATGTCCCTTCCCCTCAAAAGAATAAAATACTACTATTAACTATGACCATTTTAAAGTTCTTTTTTTCTAGTCAGAAGAAATCTCATGATAAAAGTTTAGCTGTCTTATGAACTAGTGAAAAACAGAACAAATAATGACAAGTTAACTCCTGAGTCAAGCTGTCAAAAGCTGAATCCTAAAATAAATTACCAAGTGCAGTAAATGCTTGACATTTAATAGCATCAGTTCAACATCTTTTCTCTTTGATGTTTATCTAAGCTCTGCACACATTGAAATAAGCATAACAAAGTATTTTCAATGCAAATGTTGGTCAACTTTGTAATTTCAAGTATGATCAAATAATGACTGAAACTTTCTGATTAAAAACAAAAAGACTCAAAAACATGCATTCAGGTCTTGGATGTAAGAAGTAGTTATTTCTTTAAGAACTTTAATTAGTTCACAGAGAAATGAACTAATCTAATTATCCATTCCCCAAGCATAAAATGTAAAGGTTACTTTGAAGCCATGATAACAACCTTATGTGCTTCCATAAATCAAGACCATTCAATAAGAACTATAATGACAAATAAAATTTTTCCTCAAGATTTCAATTTAATAACCATAGCCTTTATGGCATTTTGAGTTTAGGCTATAGACTAGAATTATAAATTCTCTTTAAGTGACATAATCAATAAATTTGACTATATAAAATTAATTTTCTGGGGCTGGATGATATGCAGTAGGAATTGAACTCTCAATGTATACTGTCAAGCCAGTGGTCCCCTAAGTCATCCAGGAGTGATTGCTGAATACATAGAGAAGAGAAGGCTTAAGCCTTCTCTTGTATGTGTTCCCAATCTAAAAGTAAAATAAAACGTGAAACTTGGAACCTGATATTATTATTTTCAACTTAGTAAGATTACTCCTCTCAGATTCCCCAATTCCTATAAAATTCTCAATTCAATAAATGCTATTTATTAAAAAATTATGTACATGAAATCTTCCCTTCATATTTTCCCATAAAATAAGATTTGTTAAAAAACTGTCATTAAACAAGTTTTTACTTGAATTAAACATATGTTTGATGCAAGTAATATATACTTTAAAAACCTCCTTTAAAATGTAATTAATTTTATATAATAATTTTCTAACCAGAAAAGAAAATGTCTAAGTCTGAAAGCATCTTCGTTTTTACAAAACCTGTGAAAGTGGTCAGGGAAGATCTCACCTGCCTTGGGAACATTCAGATTAAACCATCTCCAGAAATTAAATCATCAAAAAGTTACAATAGCAGTCAACTGACATTGTGGGCAATCGGTTACAATTTAACTCACAATTACATGCACAATTTAGAAACCACTTCAAGATAACTCATCCTTCAGAGTACTGCTAGCCTTATCAGTCTCTCTAAACCACTATTCAAACAGATGAGGGGGAATTTCATATCATTGGTTGGTACGAAACAATTCTTAACTTAGGGTATTTTTTTTCGATATTGAAAGAAGTAGCCTACTCCATAACTGTGATACATATTGACAAAGTGCTTATTCCCCAGGGTTAGTGTCTTTATGTCCAAATATTGCAATTAGAAGACAAAGTGCTTATTCCCCAAGGTTAGTGTCTTTACGTCCAAATATTGCAATTAGAACTGAAATCTGTCAGGCTCGAGAGCCAACAAGCACATTAGGAATCCTCAAAAATAAAAGCAAATTAAGATAGAAAACCCAGCACTCCAGTTTTCCATAACACAGCTGAGTTACTCATATTGTCTTTATTATAACTCACAAGAGTGCAGGAGCTTAATAACAGGAGGCTTTGACAAATGGCCTTGCCATTCCACAATAAAAGATGGTGGACATAGTAGCTTTGTAGCAGAGAAATAGATAGCATGGCTCAAGTCAGAGATAGCTGTTATCAATTGAGCATTCTAGTCAATGTGAATATGACCCACTTTCCAGAAAAATGTCCTCTGACCTGGTCACATAAAATATTCAATGGCTGGAAATATATATTCCACAAAATTACTTTTTCATACAGAGAAATGCTGATGAAACTTTAAAAGGAAAGCAGAGACACTAATTCCCAATAACAGAATCAAATAATATGGCAGAAACCCTGAAGTGTAATTGAGAAAGCTTTATTTTTCAAAATAATAATTTTTAAAGTATATAAAGAATACACATTAAAGTGGCTCCATCTGGAACACCTTCTGTTTAGAGCTTTTTAGAGCAAAAATGTTCTGTGTGTGGAAAACATTAGTGCAATATTTTTCTGTCTAAAGACACCCCTGCTATGCAAATAGAGAAATTTTCCATGAAAATTGAAATATATATCTAAATATTGATTATAATCAGTAGACGATTATGAATTTATTAGCTTTTTTAGTTCATGATATAGGGAAATTTGTCCTCCTTGCCTTTAAGAAATGTTAATAAATTTAGCAGTTCAATCTATGGTGGAAGAGCTCAAAGGCTGGTTATTATCCACATCTTGGTTCCCAATATGTGAGTCATTTTGTACAGTGACTGAGAATTTAAGGACACTTAGAGAGTCATCAAAAATTCAATGAGTACATTAAGAGTAGAGACTGGGGTATTTCACACAGCCAATCAGCAGGCACCTTAAACTGTAAGTCTGTGACAATTTCCTAATTCTATTTGTGTCTATGCTTCTCACCACATCTGAAAGACCCCTGGATTGTTTTATTATAATCCATTCCTGAGCACATGTTCCCTACCCCATTTTATTCTAAAATATATCCAAATCTTAGGGGTTTTGTTAGAGGGATGATTTCCCACCAAAAGTTAAGGGAAGAGAGAAAAGATGTGAATAAAATTAATTTATTACATGCATTTATAACTTACATTCCAGTTTAAGCCCTTTCACGTCAAAAAATGGTGATAATAAAGGTGAAAACTTGAACTTGGTTTTTGAGTTACACCATTTCTATATGTCATCAACATGGGTACTTGGAAGTTGTTTTATTTCATAAAGTCTCCACTTTATCTGTCATTGACAAATCTGACACAATCTACTTTAGTTCACAGTCATTATTTCTCAAGAGGCTACCAGATCAAAAGAGAGATGAAAAAGAGAGCAGTGCACTGATAGTAAAACAACTCTTAAACAACAGATCTATAATTAGCTGGCTTGTTTGAGAATTGAAACAGAAGTACATATTTCTGATCTTAGTAAATGATATTACCATTTATCTAGCTTCTTAGGTCAAAAGCTCAGGAGTCATTCTTATCCCTACTTCACAAAGCAATTGAAAACCATCAGGCATTTATCTTCCTAACATCCTCACCAAATCTAGAAAGCTACCAACATTAAAAACCATCCATCAGTCCCTCTTTTCTTCTCATTGCAGTGAAGGGACCTTTGCTCTCTTCTTTCCTCTCATAACTTCAATATCTACCAATTACTTCTCCTCCTCAACATTTAAATCTGCATTACCAGAAACAAATTGTACACGTGGTTCTCTCTGGGTCATATCTCTTTTACCTTGCTAATCCTATTAACCTCCAGACATCCATGACAAACTATCTTCACCAGATGTTTCAATTTACTCAGATCCCAGCCTTAATCTAATCCTCTTCATCCTTCATCACTTCTATTCTACGCAAAGTTACCAGATGGACTGCATCACTTATCAGAGTGAATCTGTCCTCATCAAGACTTGTGTCCTTGGCCACATTTGACATTTTGTGGTTATTTCTTCTGCTTTTGAGATACTTTTTTGGGCTTTGTGACATCCAGCCCTTGAATTCTCACTCCATTCTCTGTATAAAATAGATTAAGATCCTCTCTGTCATCACTCACATCTATATATATATATATAAAATTCTATATATCTATCATGACTCAGCATATTGCTTCTTCCCTTCTCTTCAGATCCCACCTCTATCCGTCTATAATTAGGAAATTCCCAGATCTGTATGCGTATGTATATATGTATATGTATACATACACACATATCGCAAAACCATTGACAAGAGCATTCAATTCATCAATAGAACTGAAAATTCTTAGGTATCGATGTGTGTTTCATGTTCAACATATTTAAAACCAAACCTATCCTCTCTCAAGCTCTTAGATCTTTGTCTAGTAATCCTTTTGATCTAACACACGAGAAAAATGAGTACAATGTGTACGTGTATATATTAATATATTACATAGATATATTATTAAAAACGTAAGTTCTATCTTGTACCTACCACACCAGTACCATGTGCTGGCAATGTTTCAAAGTCTTTTCTCCATGAAGAATGAGCAATATACAATGCACTCACCATTACCCTGGTTGGTTTTATACTAGTTTGGAAATGGGGAACATCTGCCCTATAGTCCATAAATATTATACAATAATGGGGTCTGGCCCTAGTGACACACTACACTTCTTGCCAGTTGCCTGTAGCCCATCTGCTTATATTGCATGTCCTTTGAAGGAAATCACAAGTAAATGATTCTTGGTGTAAAATATTCAAGAACACTGTTCTTCTCTTTCTTTCCTTTCAATTATATCTTTAAATAGGTGAACACAGTATGGAGAAACATGGTAACTCATAAGGTTTTCTAAAAAATTTTACTTTATTCTAAAAAGCTGAAATATTAGATTCTGCTAAAATCTTTATCAAGGCTCTTGGAACATCTGTGGTGCTGATTTTTGAAACTGATATATATGTATATATATATGTGTGTATATATATAAAGTCTTGGTAAATAAACTTAAAAACTTGTTTTATAGAGAAAATTTATTAGACTATAAAATCCCATATGGATTTTTTCTTAATATGCAAATAAATTATTCCTCCATTCAACATCCTATAGGCACTAGAAAATTGTTTTTGAGTGCTTAAAATATTGAGAATGGTACCTGCAACATGGCCAATTCCATAAAGTATCTTCAATGTATGTTGTTACTATCAGAATAATATTGATATGGGGAAATAGAAAAATAAGTAAAAAATCAAAACAAAATAATTTCTTTCAATTGATGTGTTATGTATAGAAGTTTTCCAAGGTTTTAGAAAAGTTATCCAGCTTTCATTTTTGCCATTGTTTTGCTCTTTACATTCATAATTGTGCTTTGAACCTAATTTGTTAATAAGACGTACAGATCAAACTTTAAAATTACCCAAAAAATATTTTTTTAAATAATTTCTTTAAACATCATGGTTACAGAAATGCTGTAGTTGGGTTTCAATCATAGAATGTACACAAACCTTCATCAGTACAACTTTCCTTCACCTGTTACCTGTCTCTGGGACAGGCATTCTGCTTCTCTCTCTCACTACCTTTCTCCCTTTCACCAGCGTTTTGGCAACCTGTTAATTTGTAAGTAAACTCAGTTCAACTCCTGGCCCTACTGCTCTAGGAAATAAAGAAAATCATTTAGTATAAAGAAAGTGCAATAGTTGTAATAAGCACTAAATAGAAAAGAATTTAATTGTCCAATTATTGAACCTATTCACCAGTGTTTAAATTCTTCATCTACTTTTTCTTTTTGGATTTTTGGGCCACACCGTGATGCTCACACGTTACTCCTGGCTATGCACTCAGAAATCGCTCCTGGCTTGGGGGACCATGTGGGACACCCGAGGTTCGAGCCATGTTTCATTCCAGGTCAGGGCATGCAAGGCAAATGCCCTACCACCACCGCTCTGCCCCAGTCCTTCATCTTTTTAAAGAAGGTAAAAGAGTGCCTTTTTATAGCAACCTGATTTAAAAAATACATACTTATGTGTCTATGTATTTGTTGTATGTCTATATAAATATAAATACATAGTAAATACAATTAGTGAGCTACTGCTTATTTAATTAACAAAAGTAATGTGAGATCAAAGACAAAATCTGTATTATTGACCATTTTTTGTTTTCTGAATGAATCAATGATTCATATCATACATTAGTATCACTGTAATATACATTTTCTACTATATTAATTCTATCCCTTACAAATTATTACTTCATTAATTTTCCCGAACATATGATTAAGCAGTACTCTGGCAGAACAGTGAGATGTCTGTGTATTATTAAAATAACCCTCCAAATTTCAAGGATCAGTAATCATTGTATTTGACTTACAGAAAAAAAAAGTTAAAACAAAAAATTCTAAGTACATTTATAGCAGCATAGAATTGTTCAAATCACTTCTTTAAGTCATTATCCTTGTCAAGGGAAATGACACAAAATGCTTGATTTGCCCATTTTTTATATTAATGCTTACAATTTCTTAGAAATAGTCCTGAGATCTTTAGACCTAAACATTCTGAATCAGTTATATAACTAAAAGATTTTTTTTTAAAAAAATGACACATATATTTTAAAAACTGATCAAGAAAAAAATACCTTCTTAACTGGTGGTGTCTATCATCCAGGCCATTCCTTACCAAGACTTTTACATGAGCATCTATTCTTTTGACATTTAAAGATTTAAGGCAATAGATTCATTTTTAAGGGTCTGTCAATACCCTTTCTCTAGCAGGAATCCATTTGTTTACTTAGTTTATAAACAATACCAATATGCTGACAGCTATAAATTTCCATTTCCAACAGAAACGGTTCCACTTAATTTCATACTTCAGGATCTCAAAGCACACTACTAAGTAACATTGTGATATTATTCACGAAACTAAATTCCAGATCTACTTTTCTACCTTAAAGCTCCACATATGTACATGTTATCTAAAAAAAAATAGCACCAAACCTCATGTATTTTCTCAAGCTAAAAAACTTAATTCTCTTTTCGACTCTTACACTCATCTGAATCACATTACTTCTCATCTGCACCTGCACAATAAATCCAACATCTCAGAGCTGGATTTCTTGGTAAGACATCTCTTATCTATCTTCTGCAGCAGCATCCCAACTGAAACTCTTGTCACCCAAAGTTCATTTGTTTGGAGCATGGGTCCTCAAACTATGGTCCACCAAAGACATTTATCTTGCCTGCCAGTTGTTTTTGACATTGCTGCCTGCTCTGCTTAGTGACTGAGTCATCCTGGGCCAGCAGTGGGCATGTGTGAGATGTGCGCAGCAATCTCCAACTTCCCCTCCTTCTCTCTGTCTTACTACTCCCCCCCTCAGTCTCAAGTTTGTTGATTTAAAAGTTTTTGTTATTCATTTTAAATACTGTATTTGCTTCTGGATTTTTATTTGACAATAAGAAATGTACAGTGGGCATAAGAATTTGTCCATAGTTTTTTTGTTTGTTTGTTTGTTTTTTGTTTTTTAACTATGGTCTGGTCTTCCAATTGTCTGAGGGACACTGATCTGGCCCGTTTAAAATGTCGAGTACATCTGGTCTGGAGTCAGAACAGAACTGTCAAAACATAGGCACACACTCTGAGCAACTTCTGATCATGCTTAGAATAAAGTCTAGATATTCCCAGATCATGATGCAGAAGGCCACTCTATGACCTAAATTCAAAGTTATTTCAGAAATCAGCACTTCCCAACTCACACACTCAAATTTCACCAACCAAGGCCTCTTCTTCACAGACCTTGAACACAGTGGGTTTACCCATGCAGTAGTGTCTTCAAAATAACTTTAAACATATGTCTTGGGCAATCTTCAAAGACTGTTACAACTCTGAACCACAGATTGTACAGTGAGTAAGGCACTTACTTGCCTGTAACACAGCCAACCCAGGTTCGATTTACCAAATAAGTCTTTTGAGCACTGCCAGGAATAATCACTGAGTACAAAGCCAAGATAAGCCATAAGTATTTCCAGTTTGGCCCCAAAATAAAAGAAGATACAGATTGGTGCAGCTTTGCTTTCTTTTCCTTTGCTTCTTTTTTATTTTAAATACTTGGGTGACACCTTGTAGTATACAAGGGGAACATAGGTACTCCCAGCTCCTTGGTTGGAGACAGTACTGTGGAACCATTGGCACAAAAGGACTGAATCTGGGTCAGAATTCTGCAAGGGAAAAATGCACTCCAAACCACTGAGTTATTAATCCATCCCCAAAAGATCTGTTTCAAAAAAACTCATCTAAGTTTGTCTTATCATTCTATCTGAAAAAATGAAAACACTACTCTGCAATATTCTCTCACTTTATCTCATTTTTGTCAGTCATTGAAAAATTGATGGACACAATACTACATAACACGTTTTTGTCTGTTTATTTTCCATTTTCCCTGCTTGTATACATTTCATGAGTGCAAAGATCATGACCATTTTACTAATCACTCTAGTCAGTACCTTTAAGAATTTATGATAAATAGCACCGACATAATAGTTACTGAAAAATTGTAAATTCAAGAAGTTTTGGTTATGCATGACTCACCTGCATAAATAATTCTTGATGCTATTGATATACATGATATACTTACACTGAAAATATAATTATAGCTGCCAAAGTGTCTCCAAATAGTGAAATTTGAAAGAACTAAAGGGCCTACAGCTTATAAAAACTATAAAAAATGATCTCACTGATTTTATTATATTAAAAATATAAAAATCTATAAGCCTTAGAATAATCTTCTATGAATAGTATGCATATATATAATTCACTTTTCTACAAGCTCTAAAATTAATAAATTCTCTCCAAAAGAATAATATGTCTTAGTCCCTAAAAGATTAAAAAGCAAAAGTACACTTACCTTCCTTTTTCTACCAAGAGCAAAACATCTATTTTTTCCCCATTTTGAACCATTGTGCTGATGGCTGGAGAGAGAAAAACATGTACATTTTATTACACAGGTTTTAACTGCATAGAAAAATGTAATTATTGCAAAAACTATGAATGCTAAGCTATATTATTTGGGAGTGAGCCATCTTAATTTTGTTTCTACCGCAATTCTCAAAGAAGTGTGTCTAAACTATGAGGGGAAAAAATAAAACTCACTTAGCTCTTGAAGTCTTCTTAAGTGCATTCTGTCTTCCTGAACTTCTTGCATTTGAAGGCAAAAATGCAAATTAGATTTGTCCATAGCAAACCAGCCTTTCCTCCACTGATCCAGGGCATGGCAGTCTTTGTAGAAGAGTTGACCAATCAAATCATAGTCGGCTTCTGTTAAGTTTTCAGCAACAAAGGGAACAAAATGCTGTTAAGACAAATACAGAAAACTAATAAAGACAGTGAATAAAGGAAATCCCAACCTAAGCTACCGAAAGGAAGCTGGAAATTTTTCTTTTTTGTCTGATGTAATGATTCAGAAGTGACTCAATTTATAAAGCATTTATTTTTAACTTGCTTTCCATTTTAAAACAGATAAGCCAACCTGCATGTTCAAGTAACAACCAATAAACCATTTTTTGATAAACATAAGCTAAAACAGAGACAGGTTTTTCTGACTTTATACCTTTTTCTATAATGCTAATCTCTGGGGCTATTGGGATACAACAGATGGGAAGACAAGTGCCTTAATGACAACCAATCCAGGCTTAATCCCTAGTACCCTATAAGAACTTAAGTCCACTAGAAGTATGCCCTGTGTCTAAAGTCAAGAGTAAGACATGAACACTATGAGATGTGTCCCAAAACAAAAACAAAAAAAGTTTGACTCCATTTGTATATTTTACTAAATCTATTCTCTCTTCACCGTGTTTCTCCCGTACAAGCTATCTGCCTAGAAGATACACATAAATGACTTTATAATATTGAAAAGACTAGGGCTGGAGAGATATTATTCTGGGTAAGGTGTTTGCCTTGTACATGGCCGACCTCGGTTTGATCTCTGACATTAAATATGGTCCACCAATCACCTGCAGGAATGATTTCTGAGTGCAAAGCCAGGATGAATGCAGGACATAGCTAAGTGTTTGCCCACAATACAAACATTCACACACAAATGTGTATATACACATATTGAAAAGACCTAGTCATCAAAGTATGGCCTTAATTCAAAGAATTATTTCTCCAAAGTCTAAATAAAGTCTTCTGTTGAAGGTCCTACTACGGGAACAATTAACCTATTTTGAATACAAATTCTGAAAGTCCATATAATCCCAAAATCTTGTAAAAAATTGTTCATGGGCCTCTAATGTTTGACAAAAAAACCTAAGGTAGGACTCTTCTCCCGACCAAGGGTAATAATACAATGTTTAAATACCTTGGCTATGGCCTCTGTCCATTTCCTCTGAGCTTGAGATGTTTCAGCTCCAAATAAAAACGCGCGTTCCGAGGGTAAATAGATCTCAAAGGTAAAGATGGGCCTACAGCACATACAAACAAATGAATGTAACCAGTTATGAAAACAAGTATTATAAAGGTCAACAGTTTAATTTAATTCCATTTGAAATTTGAATGAGAAGTCTTTATTCATTTCTCTCCATCTGTATCTTTCTGTTGTCTGTATGTTATTCAAATGATTAATCAAGACACACCACAGTAAACGAAAAAAAAACTATTCCTCTGGTACTTATTTTCCATTCACAACTTCATGAATATTTTTGACATTCTAATCCTTGTGCATAACACTAAGTTTCTCTGTCAAGACAGTTCTCCAATGAGCCCTCTGTTGTCTTCACAAAGTTTCTTTCCATCATTTTAGCTTGTTGCAGAATTTCATTTGCTTACTATACAGATAAAAGTAGTGTAAAAGCTTGTTTTGAATTTTTCCAACTTCCTCATTCAGATCTCCAAATTTTTTGTGGAACACACTAAATCTATATAAATAAGCTGCTATTATTTATAAAAGTCAAAATACCTATATCTGTCATTTTCCTTGTTTCTAACTCAAATCAAGTGTAGCTCCTTAAACACTCCTATTGATCTACTTCATCAACAAATTCAAAACTTCAGAATTTAATTTATTCTTCCCCTTGTCAAAATAAAAACCAAGTGAAGATCAGCCTTGAAAATTCCCTGTGCAAACAATCCCGACTAGCAATACAAAGTTTAAATTAGCTTATTTTGCAAGACTAACTTAACCTAGGTCATTTCTTATTTACGCCTCCAGAAATCATAAGGAAGTTTTGCAGGGATTTTTGAGGCTGATAGGAGGTAACCACTTAAAATTGTAATATTATAGTCAATCACTATGAGGATTAAACTGCTTTCTTCCTATATAAGCTGTTTTATAGCAATATACCCTTGAGCCTCATTCCTTGTTTTTGTTTGAATGCTCCTGCTTTATAAACTCCTTCTGAAATGTGTATAATAAACTTTTATTAATTCTACTTTAGCAATTCACTAGTTTTACTGGCTATTCCTAAACTGGTGACATTCTTAATTTCAACTCTTCATCTAATCATATAATAGCCTATCAGTATAACCACAGGATTTTCCAATCTACCTTTTCTTTTGTGATAGTAATAATGTTGTTCAAGTGAAACAAAGCATATGCCTTGCACAGTGCCCTGAGTTGCATTTCTTATACTACATGTCCCTTCTGCTGACACTACCTACTGACCTCACTACTAGCACTATTAGTAGTGAACACACAACAAAAAAATACTATTAAAATAAGAGTATCCTAGATATTTACTTAAATTTTAATGCAAGTATCTTACCTTTCATATTCCTTAGTAAAAGGTTTAAATTTTCCTTCCTACAGAATATCTTAAAGAAGTCAGAGACACAAGATGAAGATTTAAAAAAAAACAAACCAACCATTAAGGCTGAAGAGATAAAATGGGAGGCAAAGTGCGTGCCTTGCATATGCCAACCCTAGTTCAAATCTCCAGCACCAGGAGGTTTAATCTGAGAACACAGAGAGTCATTGGATTTACCCTGTACGCCAATGGATGAACCCTCCAAAACACATAAGAAAAAAACTAAAATTCATGAATCTTTCTGCCAGAAACAAATTAAAAAGGAAAACAATGATGAAATTTCTATCTTCATTATAATAACAGAAGGTATTTTATCTCATCCCTATTCATAAAAGACCTACCCAGTATTTAAGTAGAAGTCTTCCTTATGCACAGCCAAGCAGATAACTTCGTTGATATTAATAGTCCCGTTAGGTGTGGTAGATTTATCATTTTCATAGTAACTTAAGAAGCCACCTTCAAAAACGCACCATTTTTTGTTTGTCTCTAAGAATTTAATTAAAACAAAACAAATAAGGTTAGATCACTTAAGAAATGACTTGGTTGAAATAGTTATTACAACATTAGTTTGTGTAAAGAGCATTCTACCCATCATGAAAATGGATGCCATATACTCTATTTTCTCTCAGCATGAAAGTCTAACACAAAGGAATGTATCCTCACAAAAAAATAATGAATATGGTACTCATGAACAGAGAAGCATACAGAGCCATTAAAAGACTTCTGGCAAAACTCTGAGACAGCCAAGAGTGATGTTATGTAGAGCATTCAGAGGGGCAAAAAGGACTAAACTTAAGACTAAGGCTAAAGTGAAGCAAAACTGCCTACTTTGCAGAGCTTGCTGTGAAAGAAAGAAGGTTGCAGCACAGTAAAATCTAAATGGAAAGTAAGAGATAGAACCAGTCAGGGTAAATCAATAACCTAAGTAATAAAGGAAAGAATATTATAAGGTCAAATGAAGGTATGAGCCAGAGAACAACAAATGTCAGTGGATAAAAAAAAAGTGCTTACAGAAATGAGCCAAAGATTTTATATTATTTCAATGACAGAAAGGAATATGGCAAATAACAAGAAGTACAGGTATAGGTATAAGAAAATTCTTTAATTACACAGCACACTACAAGCCCACTCAATTTTTCTAAGACTGGATTTAGGCACATCATCTATTTAGAATCCTTTCCATTCTTCTGTCCCTCAAACCAGTAGGAATTAAGAATCCTTCTGTGCTGTTCTTACCACTGTGTAGACCTAAGAAAATGGTATTGGAAGTCAAAGAGAATGGGTTCTGATAATGCATTTATTACTAATTAAGTACTCTTGAAAGAAAATCCTACCATTCCATACTTTCTGTTATCTGAAAATTGGGGTAAGCTACATTAGTAACTTATATGATGACGAAAGGATATAACAGGGTAAAATAGAGAATAGTGCATGGCCCAAAAACCAGTTAAAAAGTAAAACAAAGGAGAAAATCAAGTAAAATAAAGAACTTTCTAACAGCATGAGTGAAAAAACATGTTATACGATGACCTACTTTGAAGTTTGGACATCAAAATAATATTGCTGATTAAAAGAAAAGATAAATTATCAGAGTTGAAAATATATAGGAATAAAACAACTTCTTTTCCATCAAGCCTATGTATGTGTGCTGGTTTGGTAAATTTTTACAAAGTAGAATTAATGCTGGTAACAGGAATCACCAATTCATATATTACACATCCAGAGTAGAAAAAATTAAAAATCACAAGTGTTCCTGGATAACCTCAAAGTCATTATTTCCTAACAGGCAAATCCACAGTCTCAAATGTTTGAAAGGTGAAACATTAAAACTTATGGTATAAGTTGGCCAAGTCTTTTTCTGATAATAACAGTAAGAATGAGAATTTTAATAGAAAGTAGCAATTCTGAAAGGTAGCAAAAATGCCTCTAAAATTCACAACTGGGATACAAATCAAGGTACAAATCAAAGAGGCTGGGGAAACAGAACTAGAAATGGTCCAGGGCTCCCATGCAAAAAAAAAAATGAGTGTGAAGCAGGCAGGCAATAAAGTCTGAGGAGAGGAGTCTGGCAATGAATTTCAAAGACACCCAAGAGTCAAAACCATGGCGGGATCTGAAAGGAAGTTTTCCCCACTCCCACTCCTACTCCCCTACTAAGGGCACCCATCAACTCAAACATAAAGCCAGTAGCCAACCCAGACTGGTTCTGGGGTGACTAGGTGTTAATCTTTGATAATACCCTAGCAACATCCAAACAGCACAGTTTGGACCATCCCTAAAGTAAGCAGCTGTGAAATAGCCAGAAGTCAAATGGACCTGCCACTTTTCCTGGGAGCAGCCCCTATCATTAAATAAGCACTATTTCTTCCCTTTTCATGGGGTTCACTTGTGCCTTGTGCCCACATCCCAAACTGTGATGTGTAATTCCTTTACTTTATGGGGTTTCCTACAGAAATCTGCAGTCTCTCTGGAGTGCATTTCTTTTCCTTCTTTCTCTTCTCTCATATTTCCTATATGAAACTACTTTACATCACTCTCAGGCTCCTCTGGAAATTTTTTTCTGTGAAAACAGAGCACAACCTGGAAAACCTTTTAACGTCCACAAAGCTTTTAATGTCCGCACTGTGGGGCATTTAATATCCACTTTGTGCAGGTTTTTACTGGCCCTGGCTTCCCCCAAGCACTTCCTTGGCAAGAGAGCTGCGCATGAGGCAAAGTGTAATAATTGCATTCTCTCGTGGGGCTATGGCCCTACTCTTTGGTTCCCATTGGCAATAAAAAAGCCAAAAATAAAATATAAATATAAAGCTAAAATGATGCAATTAACTTATGTGTCCACATATGGTGCCAGGGATTAAACGTAATATCTCATATGAAAGACATATACATTCTATCACTAAACCTAGAATAAACATTTTAAATACAGACACTGAGTTACTTTGTTAATTTATGTACTTATGTACTAGGAGAATGTCATTTCAGAAAGTATATTAAATTGTAAAGCTTAATAGAGGAATAAAAATAAAAAACATGATTCCTTTACATAAAAAATAGAAAAAAATCTGAAATCAGAACTAAGATTCACTGGTATAAAGAAAATGTAGAAGATACCTTTAAAAGACAGCCTCAAATCAGAAGGATAAAGAGCATTTCTCAGTCCTCCAAAGCCTCTCAGGACTTTGCTAGACTTAAACAATCCAAAAACAGAATGACCTGAGGCCTTTAGTTTGAGAAACTAGCAAAATACTCCCTGGGAAAAATCAACTTGCTCTAATCTGACTAAATATTAAGGAACAGGTAAAAGAAATCTACATTATTACCTCAGTCCTTACCGAGCTTATGTTTATTAAGAACTTATGCTTATTAAGAATGACTGGTCATGTTTATTAAAGGCAAACTTAATCCATTATTATAATGGTGAAGGTGATGGAGATAGTAACAGTGTTCCAAATAAAAATACAAAGCTTATTACTAAAGTGTAATCTAATGGAAAGCAGCAGGACTCAGATGTGATTTCAGATAGAAGTTTGCTCTTCAGACTTATTTTACTTCAAAAGAATTCTGAAATTCCATACAAACATCAGATATGTACACTACTGAAATCTAGTGGATTTGGGCTTATTTACATGTAAAAGAAACCCATGTTAACTCCTCCATTTGCTTGTTTTCTGAACTAACATTAGGCACTGAAAATTCAAATGGTGTCAGTATTCCAACCAGAGTTTAAAATCAAGTGGATACGCAATTTTATATGATCTGCTTATACATCACTAAAATTTGTTCTTAATATTTGTTCTGAATATAACTTTCTTTTAGTACGTATTTTAGAAAATTACAACAATGACTCTTGCTAATTGAGCAAAACATAAGCAATTGTCTCATATATTTCTTACTGAACACAATTAGTTAAAATTAAATTTTAATGAGTTTATTTCGGTAGGTTTTAATTATACAATTAAATGTCTGTGTGTTTATATATGAATATATATACACATAGTATATATATGTGACTCTTCCAGTCACAGTGGTATACAGATACAAAAACATATATACATATATATAGTGTGTGTTTATATATGAATATATATATACACATAGTGGACATATATATATTTTTAACCAAGTATCTGATATTGGATTAAGTGAAGTAAAGAAAGCAGCAATGCTAGGATGAAAAATTGTTTTGGATTTTCAGTTTCCTCAGATAAAGGTAACTTCTTGTGAAGATTCAGTTCACCATTCTATTTCTAGAGTCAACATGTAAATGAAATCTCTAAGTGTAAGTTGATAACCTGAGATAAAATAATGATCCATAGAACATATATCTAAAATATGCACTGTAAACATTGAAATCAATAAACAAGGTCAACATAAAGATATAGTGAATAAAATCTGTATATCGAGACATTTCCTAATTTTGATCACAATTCCAGACAATGTTCTGTGTTTCAATAAAAGCATGGATGGAAAAAATTATCTGCCCAAGACCAATTTAAATATCTACATCCTTAACAGAATGATAAACAATACAGGCAGATAAACTATGGGCAGTTTAAGCCCATAGTTGATTTAAGAATGTATCAGAATCAGACCACATGATTTCAAGGACCTTCTATGGTGCAGAGACAACAGTTTCCCATCCTTGCAACCAAAAACATGCTAAGGCACTTGGGAGAAAAAGGCTTCAAGTTTGCAGCATACTTTTTAATTCTGAAAATATGTACACATGTATATGCAGGTATGTAACCAAATACATGCACTCCCAACGATGAAAAAATGTGAATGTTAATATTAGGTATGGCTGAGTGTATGATATAAGGGAGCTGTAATGTATGTGCATTGTGTTATGTATGTGCAATGCTTCTCTAAAGCTGCCATTAAATTAAAATCGATTTTATGAAATTTAATATTAAGAATATTATGAGCTGTGATGCCTAAACTTGAAAATAAAAAAAATTTAAGTTACAAGAACTATACACATCCTTATTATACTGTGTTTTAAATTTCCCATATTTCATAGGCTCCATGATGGTAAGATCTATATAGGAGGAAACAAGACAGTATGCTTAGCTGGAGAAGCAATCATGAGGAGCAACAGGCAGAAACCCAGAGAATGAGAGGGCCACTGTACTCAGAAAAACAGCTTGTCAAAAGAGAAGCAGAACTGTAAGTGGCAGAAGCAAACAGCACAAATAACATTTTGTAGGTACAGGGAATGAAAGTAACAAAAACACAAAAATATCTTTCAGAGTCATTGTGTGTGTGTGTGTGTGTGTGTGTGAAAGCTAACAAAAACAAAAAATTTTTTTCCAGAGTCACAGTGTGTGTGTGTGTGTGTGTATGCAGATACAAAAACACAAAAATCTCTTCCAGTCACAGTGTATGTGTGTGTATACAGATACAAAAACATAAAAATGTCTTCCAGAGTCACAGTGTGTGTATGTATGCAGAGTCATATAAAGAGAAACAAACCCTGTAATTTTTAAAGGATTACTTACTGTACATTTCAAGGATATATGAAAAGAAAATTAAGAGTGCCAATTGAGAGATACAGAATAATTTCACAACAATGTACTCAGGACTAGAATGATCTTCTTGAACACTAAAGGAGACAGCAATTTACTCAGTAGACAGATGCCATTGGTGAAGATGAGAGTTTCATCTCCTATCCTCAGGCAGTTGTAATCCAATCTCATAGATGATGTGTTTGAGATAACAGCCATCAGGTCAGTTAAAAGACTGTATCATTTCTTTACAGCAGGAGGAAGGGACTGCTCAGGCTGAAATACTGAACCTTACTTAAAAAAAAAGTGGGGGAAATTAAAATAATCATTTGTTATTGTGAAAGGTATGTATCTAGAGTAGTGAAAGAGAAAGAAAGAGACCAAGAAAAGGAGAAATAGACACATAGAAAATGAGCATTTGATTTACTACCACTGTGCAATTTTGGACACTATAGTAAAAAGAATGAAGAAATTGTACAGAACCTAACTGAGAAGCTAAGAGATGAAAAAATGGAACTGCAGACTATAGCAGAGGCCAAAGCCTTGTCTTCCATGACTTGTGCAGGACCACAGACCTTTCTCAGAGAACATGTGAGAGCCTTAGAAGATGTTCAACAAAATACATCAAGTGAATAACACATTAAAAAAAAGTGAGTGCAGAATCTATTTATGTAAACTCTAATGGTGAGCTCAAGATAGATTTCTTTAAAGAGGTGACTCCAAATTCATATTAAGTTAGACACAGGAGGTTAAGGAGATTTAGTATTCCATGATTATCATTCTTGTAAGTAAAAATGGGTCAGAAACCAAATAGGACAGGATAGATACTGCCTGAAAATGTCTCTTCTTAAATTATATTTTAATCATAATGATGTAAGGTACCTTTAATGATAGGGTATCATCTACTCATGTGCAAACCTCCAGCAGAGTGTCTATTTCCTTCTCGTAATGTCTCAGGGTCACCTGGATCTCCCTTTTTCACCTACCCAATCAATACACTATCTCCCAGAAATGGCAAGATTAGTTTTTTAGATCAGTTCTCATTTTCTGTTCCATGTGACCATTTATTGCCGCAGAATATTTCTATATACCGCATATGAGTGTGATTATTTGTCCCTCTCCTTCAAACTGAATTTGCTCAACATGCTATTCTCATTTCAATCCTATGTCCTATACTCAAAAAAAAAAGTTCTGATAAAAAGTCTAGCAATCCTCTTCATGTTGGCAGCAATAAAAGGGTTTCAAGAAGTCTTGTTGTATTCCACTGTGCAGGCCACATGAAACGTGTAGGGATAACAATGATTTTTAGGAGCATCAGTAGCCTCCATGATACTCCCTCTACTACAGAAGTACTAACCAGTCAACATAGACATCCACTGGAAACAAAACAAAACAGGTGTCTAAAACGGGGAACTATCAGGATTCAGCAGCTTTGGTAGTCAAGAGCTCATATATATGATGGTTGGAGGGGCCACGGGGATTACTTGCAATTTCAATTATATTTCTAGATTTCTTTCTAATAAATTTCCATGTTTTGATCAGAGACTAAAACAGCACTTGAATTTACTCGAGTATAGCTGAAAGACTCCATAGACTGCTACTGAAATACTACTATGAATTGTATGAAATAGCATATTTGGCTACCTGGCCTGTCATATGAGACCTAACTAAAATCAAATGTTAACTAGAAACCATATATACCTCTGTACTTAGATAATCCTTCCATTCATCATCCCCTAATCAACAAACCTATATGCCATGCACCTAAACACACATTTACACATTTTAACTCAGTAAATTATGCACAACCTCTGAACCAGGGTATTTCAAGAAATTTTTTAAACATTAAAAATAAATTAATGCTTCAAATGTAGAGAAATATTGTTAAACTGTTCAATTCAAGCCAGGCATTCATAGAACAAAAGAGTTTCAAAATTCCCTAATGCCAATCTAGGTCATTTGACATAACTCTCCAGTAAACTGTATAGCCACCTTCTTTTAAAAGCTCAGACACTGTGTCAACAAATCAAAGTAAGTCACCAAGGCAAAAAATACAGTTGAGTGGTGAAGAAAAAAAAAAAAGAAAAACAGGAAGCAAAAACAGGATGATATTATTCAGCTCTATACTTAGGTTTAACAAGAGCTATCAATCTTTCTTTTCGCGAACACCAAATTGAGAAGGAAAAAAAGGAAAAAAGAAAAAGAAAAATACAGATCAGTCTTCATAACCAGAGGCTAGAAGAGCTTCAAATACTGAAAACCTGAACTGACAGTTTGAAGCTTCTGTAACTCCCTGAAGAAATGCATGCATTTTATTCCCTGACTTTTTTTTCCTTCAGTTTAATCATTTTGCTCTATGGCCATGCTGACAAGCCTTGATGGAGTGGTGTGGTTCCGATGCTTGCTGTACAGAAGCAAAGGTGAGAACCACACTTTAATCTCTAAATCTCTCCAAATAATTCATTTTCCCCCCATAAAGCTGGGATTGCTTAATAGGGTTGTCACCACTCCAGAATTCTGAGAGGAAAAGAAAAAAAAAAACACATCATGCCAAAACTGTTCTGTGGTGGCTCACTTTTCATCTTCATTTTTAATTAGGCTCTTTTTTGAAGAAAACAAGGTTTGTGCCAGAAATACAATTTGAGGAATCAGTAGTCACTACCAGAAGTACACAGGGCTTACTCCGGGCTCTGTACTCACTGTCTGCAGTACTCGGGGGGGGGGGGGGGGGGGGGGGGAGGCATAGACATGTGGTGACATGGATCAAAACAGGGTCTACCAATACAAGGCAAATACCATACCCTGGCCTTTTTCTCTTGTCCAGCAATATACTTAAAAAATTTTACATAGAGATCAAGATTTGTAGTTCACACTGATAGTAATGTAACCAAAGATTGGTCATTAAGGTAGCAGGAATGCAGCTCAACAGCAGAGCAGGAGCCTGCATGTGTAAAGTCCAGAGTTCAATGCAGTAACTATAAAAATATAAAAGCAAAACAATAATGTCCTATGGGCGATGCAAACAAACTCCAAGATGTCGCAAAGGGGATTGTAAGAAAGGACAATGATGCAGAGATATGGCTTTGGTGGTGTAGTGTTTCTGTAACACTGTAAACTCAATAATATTAATAATGCATTTAAAACCAATAATAATTATATTAATAGCTCTGTGAACTATGATACCTCAATAAAATAAGCTGATTGGGGGAATATTCATTAATTTGACCAATATGTGTGAAATTATGTCTGACATGGATTTGGCATAAGAGTTGATTAATCTGAATCAGACAGAAAATGCCAATGCTTCATTCAACTCCTAAGAAAACGTAAGATAATGAAGGGGAAACTATCTTTCAAGGTAAGTGAAATGAAGGAAATCAGCAGCATCTTGAAAAAGAACGAAGGTGACCAGTGGGAAGGAACTTTAGAATGGCCTAGATTTTGTGTATTCAGGAACTGTGTCTTATTCCAAGAAACCAGTGTGCCTAGCATGTGAACTCAGAAAGAAATAGCAGATGAAGGGTGACAACACTCTTTGACGTCTCTGGAGGCATGACAAGAAGTAAAGCTGGATTCAGGAAAAAGAAACAGCTAAATGCATTTGACCAATGAAAATCCATTACCTAATTTGCCACTTTTTAAACTGAAGTTTACAATACTGCATATGTTTTATGCAGAGTTTCTCACCTCATCATCTGTGAATACTCCATACCATCACACCCATCACCAAAGGTCTAGTTTCTTTCCATCACCAACCTCCTGATCAATAGCCCTATCACACCTACCCTCAGACTCCATTTTTCTCTCTTAACTCCCAGTCTATGGTTAGAATTGAATGGTTTATAGTGTTTGTGCAGATTGGCTTCTTTTGCGGGGGCCGGGCGGTGGCGCTGGCGCTGGAGGTAAGGTGCCTGCGCTAACCTAGGACGGACCACGGTTCGATCCCCCGGTTCCCCATATGGTCCCCCGTGCCTGCCAGGAGCGACTTCTGAGTGAATCGCCAGGAGAAACCCCTGAGCGTCACCGGGTGTGGCCCAAAAACCAAAAAAAAAAAATCATTAAGTTTGCATACTGGGGAATGCATTGGTAGGAAGCTAAAGCAACAATGAAGAGAAAAGTGAGGTTATGGTAGCCTAGGTAGGATGAGAGAGTGGCAGGAGCTTAGACAATATAAGTAGAGGCAGAGAAGAAAATGTTCAAGATTCAAGATAGATTTGAAATGCTAGATCACACATGGAAATAGAATGGAAGAAGTGAATGACCAAGTGTCACTTGCCAAGAGTTTATTTCCCAATAGCACATTCTATATTGTCTCCTAAACAAAATACAAAAGCTCAATTTCCTATCTTAAATCTTAAATGAGAAAACATCTTTAATCAAATTACTCATACTAAACACCAGTTTATATTTCATATAAAATTTAAGCAAGAAAAATGTAGAAAATTAAATCTAGTTTTTAAAACATAAATGGATGAATTAGCTCCTATATGGAAGCACCCATTCAGTTCTCAAGTGATAAATGAAAAAGATTTTAAGAAAATATTAAAACAAACCAGAAAGTCAAACATTATAATCACAATTCTCAAAGACTACAAAAGGATATTTTTAGACTATAGAATGCTTCTGACATATTGAAAAGTTTTAAAAAGAAGAAAGTCTTTTATTTTAAAATCCCTACTGGGTTTAAGGTAGGTCCTAAGATTTTTCTCTCTATAATAAGCACTTAAAAATGTTTAGGAGGGCCAGAGCAGTGACGTGAAGCAGTAAGGTGTCTGCCTTGCCTGTGCTAGCCTAGGATGGATTGCAGTTCAATCCCCAGCATCCCATATAATCCCTCAAGCCAGGAGTGATTTCTGAGTGCATAGCCAGGAGTAACCCCTAGGTATGGCCCAAAAAGCCAAAAAAATAAAAATAAAAAAATAAATGTTTGTTAACATCCTTACAAATAGGTAAATAGACTCAATATTCAATTATTTCAGTAACTACTTAGTTAATTCACTGATTAGTTAGCCCTCACAAACACCCACTCTTCATCAGTCAACTTCCTTTTAAGGGGTAAGTATTAATTGGGAACAAAAGAATAAGAAATAAATCCTAATTGTCACACATTAGTCAACATATAAAGAATGAATACAATGTAGGAGGATACATCAAACTCCAATTTCTGGGCAGGAGATATAGTATGTATGCTTTGTACAGTAAGGTGCTATCTAGTTCCTAGCTCCAATATCTATCAGAGAGCAAACTAAAACCAATATACACTAGCAGAGAGCTAAAATTAAAGAAAAAAAGAATGGTTTAAATCACCAAAAATGACATTTGGATTCCAAGCATCATACTCTGCCATATTTGTGCCTAAGACCATCATATTTTCACAGTGCTAAAATACCAATTAGACACATCAGATGTAAAATTTTTTTTCATGAGCTACTTCACCATTTTCCATGCAAAATCAGCGGAATATCAACTACCCTGCAGAGTTTTTAATGAAGATTATAATTAAAATATGTAAAGGACCTAAAGGAATATCCCACCCATAGTATATGCTCATTAAAGAAATAACGCTTTTCAGAATATTTTAAAAGTAGTCAATTCCAACATATTCCTGCTGAGGAATATCACTTTTAGGGGTAATAAAGTCATTTGTAATAAAATAATCACCTAAATGCACATGGATCTGGAGTAACACTCTAAGGTTTGCATCCTACTGTTCCTTTGATCAGGCAACTGCTGAATTTTAGCACCTACAAAGCTAATGGTTAGCTCCTGAGCCTGACTGTCCATCATCAACTGGCTAGTACAGTTTAATCTCTCTGATACTCTGTTCTAGGAAGAAAGGTATTATTATATTTTTTGTTGCCTGAATTTCTCAAATTAGCTTGAATATATGTCAGAAATGCCTGAGGCCATTTTCGTATTTCTAATGCTTTCCACATGCCAAACATAGGAACTGACTGGCTGGAGAGATAAAAGTCTACTGAAGATTCTGAGCAAAAAATTCCCAAACCCAGTTATTTAATCAAATAAGTCCTCATTTTTTATGGGGGAGTAAACCATATTTATTTTGCTTACATTCACAGACACGACCCTTCCTAGAATGGGGGGGGGATCAAACTGATATCACTTAGTATGCAGATAGGAAAATAAAGAGAACTCGTTTTTTGTTTTCGTTTGTTTTTTTTTCCTTTCATGCTGAAGTTTATCTATTTTCTCACTCCAGTTAGGGTGTTAATTCCTAAAGGAGGAAGCTGAGTTTTGAGTTTCTTTGGCATAACCCTCATCTCCTAAAATAGAATTGGTTGGCCCTAAGGTAGACATCAGTGAATCTACTGAGAATACACTCAATGTTCTAGCACAGCGGTAATTCCCTGTTGTGATACATGAAATAATATCTGTGCCTAGAAGCATTTATAAATCCTCAAAAAATATTTTTCTTCTGTAAGATCGAATTTAACATCTGAAGGGGGAAAATCAAAATTTAAACGTAATTGTTTTAATAATAAAATATAGCTTTATCAGATAACACAAGGCAAAGCAACAGCAGAAAAATACCTTCAAGCACTTTTTTCTCTGAAGGGAGTTTAGAAGCAGCAGAAGGAACCTGATACAAAAAATCACAGAGGAACACAGACTGGGAGGACTCTTGATTTAAGCCACCTTCAGAATGAATGTCATGTTGTGGGAAATCTAGAAAAATTACAGAAATAATGTGTTTAAAATCCAAAAGGTAAACAAGATTTCTAATGCTTATGAATATGTAGGTGAATTTTTCAGCCAGAAGAAAAACTATTTCAAATTTACCACAGAGTAAACAGACTGAGATATTTATTTTACTTTGCATAAAATTTGCAAATAAGCATATAAGCTGGTTTCTTATTCATATATGAAAATCGGATTTAATTTTTT
>PVKC010007942.1:17842-28910 GCA_004027635.1 Crocidura indochinensis | reverse complement strand
GGGTCATTGGACCTCAGTTATTTCCACCGAATAAAGCTGATATTTCCACAAGTCTGACTCTCCGTGAGCTGTTCACTCGCCGATTCACCTCAGAACCACTGGTTACTGGGTGGTAGACGCGTACCCCGAGCTGAAGGGGAGAGACCTCGTCCTCCCTACCTCCGATAGAGAATCTCTCCTGGGAACGGATTACAGCAATATACTATATTAATTCATATAATATATTAAGATAAATACAAAGAGGCTACAATATACTAAAGCAGTCAGTTTTATAGTTGCAAATTCACTTGATATATAATAAATACATAGATAAAAGTGTTTGTTTCTATAATATTCTTAGAAAAAGTTTATTTTATATATGCTTTGGAGCGATAAGGCTTAGGCAAAAATGATTCATATGAGACATGATTAAAATGACATCACTAAGAAAAGCTGTAGAAATAACATGTCCTTACCTTGTTGAATAGAAGATATAATAAAGAGAACAAATTTAAATTGTAGAAATACAGCAATTTACAGGTATAGGAGCACACTGCTAAAACGTGTATATACTTATATACATAAATTCACATAAATAAATGTAAATCTATATATGGATATGCAGGAAAGTCTGTCAATATGTGGTAAACCTAAATATGCTTTTATTCAAAGTCATCTGTCAAAAAACTCATTGCATAATAGGATTTTACTGGTGATTGTGAAGCAAATATTATCAATCATTCACCCTTGGCTTAGGTTTTTTTTTTAATAACATCATTAAATTATTGTTGCTTGAGATAACACTGCATGAAATTAAGGAATTCGTAGGATTTTTACTTGTGTCATTATCCGGAAGCAATGATATTTGAACAAAAGTTAAATTTTAAAGTCTTCATGCAGCACATAGATACTATAATTTAAGAAGTGCCATTAATGATTGTTTTGCTATAATATTTTATATACAGTAGTAAGGCCTAAGAAAAAATAAGTCTCAATCCTATTCTGACTGTACATTGAAGTTGATTTATTGTTTCATGTGATTTAAAGTGCCCTCAATATCAATATCTTAATTTTGAAAATGAAAATTTTTTATTTTCTTCAAATTAAAACAATTTAAATGTTTTCATATATATGCTTTTGTAGAAATAAATGTAAGAGTATATAGTTTTTAAGTTATAGCAACACCTCTTGAAAATATGTTATCAAACCACATATACCAGTAAAATATAAATGGCCTTCCATCACATCCATCACTCTTTATTGACAACCCTTCCTGTTTAAATTATCTCTCTCTCCTGTTCTGGTTACCTCAGTTCTTTTTATAAAAAGTGTATATTTGTTTGGTTTTTCTTTAACCTTTATATCTCATATATGATTGAGATTGCCTGGTATTTTTCTTTCTGCATTTTCTTTATTGTTTTCTTTTCTGTTCGTTTTGCTTTGTTTGGGGGTCACATTCTGCTCTACTCAATGTGTCTGCACTAAGGGGTCACTCATGGTGACTTAGTGGACTATATGGTGTGCTAGGGGTTAACTCACATCAGGCACATGCAAAGCAAACACCTTACCAGCTGAAGTACCTCACCAGTCCTGTCTTTTTGGTTTATTTCACTAAGAATGACACCCACCAGTTCCATCCATTTTAAGGCAAAACTAAAGTTGTCTTATATTTTCCTATATCTGAATAGAACTACATTATGTATATATGTGACATGTTTTAATTTGTTCATCTATCCTTGGACAGATGTTGTTTCCATACGCTGGCTATTGTAAATAGTATTGCAATGAATAGCAGTATATATTATTTGTTCAATACATGCTTTTATTTTTCAAATAGTAGAAATTCCATATTATAAGTTATATCTATTTTTAATATTTGAGGCTTAATCTATTTATATTCCTGTCACTAATTGTGTCACATTTTTTCTGTTACTTATAAACAACTGTTGTCTCTGGGTTTCTTGATATATAAACCATTTTCATGAGTGTAAAATAGTGTTTCATTGTCATTTTTATTTGCATTTCTATAATAATGAGCATTTTTTGTGCCAGTTAGCCATCTGTATGTCTTGCTTGCCTTGCTCTTCTTGTGTTTGATGTTGCTGTTATTAACTTTTAAGTTCTCTGAGTTTCTTACATATCTAGGATATAAACCATTTTCCAGATAAATGTATGCAAATACTTTCCCCATTAAATAGGATATATTTTCATTTTAATGATAAAAATTTTGCTGTGTAGAAAATTTTCCATTTGATATGATTTGTTTATTTTTCAATTTTTTTGCCAGTATTTTGTTCCCCATGAACATCCTTAAAGTCAATATAATAAATCTTTGTCTAGATTTTCTTCACTAATACATTGAAAATACATTCATATAGTACAAGCAAATATTTAATCTATTTTGAATTATCTATTGTTCATGGTGAGACATTGATCAGTGTTATTCTTTTGTACTTGGCTCTCACTTTTTCTCTGGACCATTTCTCTCTCTTTTTTGTGCTCTTGATGCTTTTGTTGTGAATTAGCCATTCCATGTATATGAGGATATAATTCTGGGTTCCCAGTTCTATTCTACTGAATTGTGTGTCATCTCCTATTTCAAAAACACTCTGTTATGATTACTTTAGCATTGTAATATAGTTTGAAGATGGGAAACATGATGCTTCCAACATTCTATTATTTCAGAATTGCTTTAGTTACTTCATTTTTTCTGATTCCATATAAATTGCAGTAATGATATTTCTATTAATGTTAGCATGTCTTTAAGATTTTGATAAGGATTATATTGGTTATGTATAATGTTCAGAGTAGAATGGTAATATTTACAATGTTAAGTGAGTATCATTTCACTGTCTTCCAACTGTGACTTATTATCAATGTAGTAGTCTAGTTTATTAGCTAAACATATCTCACAATGCTCAATTATTTTGTATGAAATTATAAATATGACTTTTTTTAATTATTTCCTCATTTGTGCTTACATATAGAAATTTAAGAGCTGGAGAAATTGTACAAAGATTGAAGTTTTTACCTTTCATACTTCCTACCAATTCAATATCCCTGCAAAGCATATAGTCTGCCAAAGCAATAAGAGTGAATCCTAACCACAGAGCTATAAGTGCCTAACAAGCACTAATTGTGGTCCCACATTTTCCCAGTAAAAAAATTCAATAGAAAGTATATATTATTTTGTAGTCTGTCACATTACTATAGCAATTATTTGTTATTTGTATTATATTTTATAGTGTTGTAGATATATAATACTAATTAAAATAAGAATACTTAGATTTTTCTTAAATTATTATAATCCCTTGTACTCCACATAATTGCTAAATTCCTCTGGTTGAAATTTTTTTGTTTCACTGGCATTTTTGTTTTGTGTTTATAACTATGATTCTTTGAAACTGTTTCTGGTTTTATGCTTAGGGGCGACTGAATGGTCCTCAGGAAATCTTGCAGATAAATTGAATACTACATTCATTATAGTGATAAAGTTAATATTGATCTGGAAGAAACCATTCAGTTTTTTGATATTATGTATGATATATTATAATAAAGTATTGTCATATATTGTCTGTATTATGCTGACATGGTCTTTCTTTCCAAAGTTTGAGAGTGTTGCTGCCTATTTTTTTTATTTGTATTTAAACCCAACCAGAAGTGCTCAGAGGCTATTCCCAGTATAATCAAGTATACTGAACAATATTTACTCCCAAAGATAATCAGATAACTAGTCAATGTGGTGATTAAACTCAGATTTACCACTTGCAAAGGCTATGAGACATGCTAAGAGTTGAGTGCTACTTTGTTAATTTTCCAATAATAAATAGGTGTTAAAACTAGTTTCTCTAATCATTTATATATATAGTTTATCTATTCATATTAACTGATAGGCAGATATCAGTTCTGTCCTTGCATCTACCCTTGAACTACCTTTGCATCTCTGGATTAAACTCCATTCAGTTATGCTGCATTATATTTCTAATATATTTTGTCGATTTCAGTTTGCTAAGATGTGTAGACAACATATTCATCTTGTCCATTAGAGATATCAGTCAGAAATTTTAATTTACTTTTCGCTAAATTTTAGTTTTACTGACTACTTGCTCTGTAACTGTTATTTACCTTATTCTACTGACTTCAGTTTTCATTTATTATACTCTAATTTCATTATGTATGCATTTAATTTATTCTTCAGATGTTATTCTTCTTTTCAGATGTGAATCTTTATGGCCATGAACTATTTTCTTAAGATCATTATTCCTGTTTCCTAGTTTTTTAATTTTTGAATCACCATGAGATATAGATTTTAAAGGTTATTAATGGCTTAGTTTCAGACATGAAATGTTCCAACACTCATTTCTTCACCAGTGTTCATTTTTCATCACCAATTTCCCCAGTTTTCCTTCCACCACATGCTTCCCTATATCCCCTACGTCCCCTATTGCATACATCTTTCTTATTCCTTTCTTTGTGTCTCTCTCACTTTTTTCTATTTTGCCATTTTAGGCATTTTGCTTTGCAGTAATATTTTTCCATTTGCCTTCTAATTAACACTTTAATGAAGTACCATGCCTAAAATTTGTTCATGATTGAGTATGAGTGTTGAAACATTTCGTGTCTGAAATTATAACCTTTTACTAGTACACTTTTCCCATCACCATTTAGAATACTATTTACCTAATTTTATTACCTAGTTATTTCCTAGAGTGATCACTTTCAAAAAATTATTGTCATAGTGATTCCTTTGTAATTGTAATCCATCACCCCTCATTTTGGTAGTATTTGTGTACTGTTTACATATATGTCTCATGAGGGTTTACGTATATCCCACAAATGATTGTGATCTTTCTATTTCTATTCCTTTAGCTCTGATTCATTTCACTCAGCAAGATTCTCTCCATGTCTATCCATGTATAAAAAATCCCATGTCTTCATTTTTCCTAATAGTTGGATAGTATCCCATGGTGTAGATGAACCATCGTTTCTTTATCCACACAATATTCTTGACATGTGTGTTGTTTCCAGATTTTGGCTATTGTGAATAGTGCTACAATGAACATAGGAGTGCAGGTGCCTTTTCTGCTTTGTGTTTTGGGGACCCTATGGCATATTCCAAGAGTGATATTGCTGGGCCAATTTCTAGGTTTTTGAGGAGTGTCAATATTGTTTTCCAAAAATGCTGGGTCATTCAACATTCTAACCAGCAGACAATGAGTGAGTCCCTTTCTCCCCACATCCATGCCAGAACTCATTGTTCTTATTCTTTTTTGATATGTGCCAGTTTAAGAGGTGTAAGATGATATCTCATTGCTGTTTTGGTTTGTGTATCTATCCCTACTTATTAAATGGGCCATTTTATCATGTTTTTGGGCCATCTATATTTTTTATATAAGGAAATTTCTGTTTATTTCTTCTCCCCATTTTGAGATGGTGTTGAAAGACTATTTGTGGGGCCTGGGAGATAGCATGGAGGTAAGGCGTTTGCCTTTCATGCAAAAGCTCATCGGTTCAAATCCCAGTGTCCCATATGGTCCCCCGTGCCTGCCAGGAGCAATTTCTGAGCATGGAGCCAGGAGTAACCCCTGAGCGCTGCCGGGTGTGACCCAAAAACCAAAAAGAAAGACTATTTGTATGCATTCTACCTGTGCTTTTTTGTTTGTTTGTTTGGGGGCCACACTTGATGACACTCAAATGGTACTTCTGGCAGGCTTGAGAGACAATATGGGGTGCGGAAAATTTAGCCTGAGTTAGCTGTATGCAAAGCAAATGCCCTATCCACTGTTTAATTGTCCTGTGCCCGTCTACTTGTGTCTTATATATCTTAGATATTATTCCCTAATAACATGGGCATTATATGAATAAGTTCTTCCAATCCATGGGAAGTCTTGTATCCTAATCACTGTTTCCTTTTTCTTTTTTATGGGGTGGCTTTTGGGTTTGGGGCCACACCTGGTGGCTCTCAGGGATTACTCCTGGCTGTGTGCTCAGAAATCGCTCCTGGTTCAGGGAACCATATGAGATATTGGGGGATCCAACTGAGTTTCATCAAGGAACAGGAAATAGCCACATGCAAGGCAAAGCCTACCACTAAACTGTCCTCCAGCCCCTCACAGCTTCCTTTTTTTTTTGTGTGTGTGGTTTTTGGGTCACACTCGGCAGTGCTCAGGGGTCACTCCTGGCTCCATGCTCAGAAATTGCCCCTGGCAGGTACGGGGGACCATATGGGGCTCCGGGATTTGAACCAATGGCCTTCTCCATGAAAGGCAAATGCCTTACCTCCATGCTATCTCCCGGGCCCCAACTTCCTTTTTAAAATTCTTTTATTTAAGCACTATGATTACATGTTTGTTCATAATATAGGGTTTTTTCCCCCAAAATTGTTCATGATTGGGGCCGAGAGATAGCATGGAGGTGGGGCATTTGCCTTTCATGCACAAGGATGGTGGTTCGAATCCCGGCATCCCATATGGTCCCCTATGCCTGTCAGGAGCGATTTCTAAGCATGGAGCCAGGAGCGAACCCTGAGCCCTGCCGGGTGTGACACAAAAACCAAAAAAAAAAAAAAAGTTGTTCATGATTGAGTTAACAATCATACAATGTATAACAGCCTTCACCAGTGAGCATTTCCCATTATCAATGTCAACAGCTTCCCTCTCTCTGTCCCTAATGCCCTCTTCCATCCCACTATTCCCAACTGCCTCTGGTACAGGCATTTTACTTCTCTCTCAATCTCTCTCTTTTTCTCTATTTATCTATCTCTGACACCATCTTTCTTCTGACATTGTGATTTGTACTTCTGCAAATGAAGGGGTGTCATAAATGTCCTTTCCATATTAGACAATCTGTACTCGAATTATGCACTGATAATTGTAGCAAATTTCCTGCCATGAAATGGTTTTCTCAATTCATCTCTATTTTATCTGAATGTCACCCGACATTGTCTTTTTTTCCTTATAACCTAGTGCTGAGTGATATTTTTCTATGTTTTCCCCCTCCCTCTGACTCATTTCCCTCAGCATAATACTGTCCATGTCCATCATTGTGTAAGTGAAATCCATTACTTCCTTTATTT
Organism: Crocidura indochinensis; assembly: GCA_004027635.1. NCBI lineage: Eukaryota > Metazoa > Chordata > Mammalia > Eulipotyphla > Soricidae > Crocidura > Crocidura indochinensis. Next base: position 21,856 of record PVKC010007942.1, on the reverse strand, counting down.
TCTAGTGGCTGCATAGTATTGTATTGTGTAGATCTACCACTGCTCCTTGAGTCCTTCATCTTTTATCAGACACCTGGGTTGCTTCCAGATTCTAGAAATTGTAAATAGTTCTGTGATAAACATAGGAGTGCAGAGATCATTTTCGTATTCTGTTTTTGCATTTCTAGAATACACCTTTAGTATTGGTATTGCTGGATCATAAGGATGCTCAATTTCCAATTTTTTAAAGAGAATATTCATATTGATTTACAGAAAGAATGGACTAAACAGCATTCATTTCCATCAGCAGTGAATGAGAGACCCTTTTTCTGCACATCCACATCATCATTGGTTGTTCTTTTTTGTGATGTATGCCATTCTCTGTTGTGTGAGATGATACCTCATGGTTGTTTTGATTAGCATCCCCCTGATGACCAGAAGTGTGGAACATTTTTTCCATGTGCCTTATATCCATCTGGATTTCTTTTTGAGGATATGTCTATTCATTCATTCTCCCCATTTTTTAAAGGGTTAGATTTTTTTCTTGTTCAGTTTTGTCAGTACCATATATATCTTAGATATTAGCCCTTTATCAGAAGAATATTGGGGGATTAGTTTCTCCAAATTCTGTACGTAGCATTTTATCATAGTTAATGTTTGAAGTGCAGAAGCTTCTCAGTTTAATGCAGTCACTTTTGTTTATCTCTGTTTCCACTTACTTGAACAATGTGTTTCCTCTTTGAAGGTGCCTTTAGTCTTAGTGGGAAGAGTTTTTACTATGTTGTTCTCTACATAGTTTTATGTCTGATATCAAGATCTTTCATTTATTTTGATTTGACCATCGTGCATAGTGTTAAAGAGAGGTCTGAATCACCTTTTCGCATGCAATTGACCAGTTTTCCCAACAAAACTTGTTGAAGAGCTTTCCTTGCTCCATTTTGAGTTTCTTAGCCTTTATCAAAGATTAATTGGTTGTATATCAGAGAAAATTATTTGAATCCTCAAGTCTATTTCACTGATCTAAATATCTGTCTTTATTCCAATACATTGCTGTTTCGGTTACTATTGCTTTATAGTAAAATTTAAGGGTTGGGAAAATGATGTAACCCATTTTCTTTCTCCCAACAATGATTTTTGTCTCTTTGTTCGTGTTTTTCTTTAATAATGATTTTTATTTTGACTAAAGTGGATTACACATCTTTCACAGCAATATTTTAGGTACATATTGACATTGGATCAGGGGAATTCTCACCACCAAAGTTGTCCTCCTTCCAATCCTGTTTCAGGCATGCATCCCATATTCCTCACCCTTACACACTGGGCTTCTAGTATATGGTCTAGTTGTATATTTGGGTATCGATTCTGTTGTCGTTGGATTGAGTTTGGTATTTAAGTCCAATCATTTTTATTACTATCATACAACTGTTTGGTCTTGATGCCCTCCATTGTGTCCCCCTCAAATTGAAAGGCAGAACAAGTTGGTTCAAGTTATGTCGTACTGTTTTAGGAAAAGAAAAAAATAAATAAATAAAATGGGGGTAATAATCAAACAAGCAAAACATGGGTGGAGTCCTTCTAGAGGCTATAAATATTAATTTGAGGGATGAAAAACTTTAGAAAAACACTTCAACAGGGGCCAGAGAATAACATGAAAGTAAGGTATTTGCCTTGCCTGCAGAAAGACAGTAGTTCTAATCGTAGCATCCTATATGGTTCCCTGAGCCTGCCAGGAGCTATTTCTGAGTATAGAGCCAGGAGCAACCCCTGAGCACTGGGTGTGATCAAAAAAATCAATACAAAACAAAACAAAAAAGAAACACATCTACAATACAAAAAGAAAATCAAACAAAAAATTCCAAAACGCACCACAGCGATAAAGACAAATATCACACACTAACCATGGTCCTGAACTAAAAACAAAACGACACAGAAAATGAAAACAACTATAGCAACAACTTATTCCGTGCTGCTTTTTTTTTCCTCATAGGCACAGTAAATATTGGGGAAACTAGAAAGGGGATTTCTAATAGATACAGGGTTTCTCTGTCCTTGAAGTATACTGTTATGGGAATAACTACCAACTCCTTATATGTTCATTTTCTCTCCCTTGGTCTTTTTGTGATATATAGAATGCTTCTGCTCCATCATGGATGATAAAATCAGACCTCTGTATCTAAAGAATTTGGTATCTGCATAGGTCAAAGAATGGAGTCTATGTTAAAGTCTTTCTTTATGGTTCTAGAAGTTCTGTTTCATCACTACTGTTTTAATCAGTCTTCTGTAGTTGGTGGTCTTGGTTTTTGCACTGATCCTACCATGAAGCCTATCAATGGAGTCTTTCATTATGTTTCTGGAAGACCTATTCAGTTGCAGTTGTCTCAGTCAGACCCCTGGAGTTAGAGATCTTGGTTGTTTTAGGAGTGATTTAATTCACTTCTTTGAAAAAAATGTCATGGGTATCCTTAACTTTTTTTTAGCACCCCCTTCACCAGTGCAACATTCCCACCACCAATGTCCCAAATCTCCCTCCCTCCCAACCCACCCCCACCTATACTCCATACAGGCTTTCCAGTTCCCTCATTCATGAATATGATTAGGATAGTTCTCTGTTAGGTATTTCTATAACTGCACTCACCACTCATTGTGGTGAGCTTCATGAAGTGAGCTGGAAGTTCCAGCCCTCCTCCCATTATCTCTGAGGATTGGTGCAAAAATGACTTTCATTTTTCTCAGAAACCGTAGATGAGTGAAACAATTCTACGTCTCTCTCACTCCCTCTGACTTATTTCACTCAGCATGGTAGATTCCATGTACATCCATGTATATGAAAATTTCATGACTTCATCTCTCCTGACAGCTGCATAATATTCCATTGTGTATATGTACCACAGTTTCTTTAGCCATTCGTCTGTTGAAGGGCATCTTGGTTGTTTCCAGAGTCTTGCTATAATAAAAAGTGATGCAATGAATATAGGTGTAAGGAAGGGGTTTTTGTATTGTATTCTTGTGTTCTTATGATATATCCCTAGGAGTGGAATAGCTGGGTCGAATGGGAGCTCAATTTCCAGATTTTGGAGGAATCTCCATATTGCTTTTCATAGAGGTTGGACTAGACGGCACTCCCACCAGCAGTGGATAAGAGTTCCTTTCTCTCCACATCCCCACCAGCAATGATTATTCTCATTCTTTGTGATGTGCGCCAATCTCTGTGGTATGAGGTGGTATCTCATTGTTGTTTTGATTTGCATCTCCTTGATGATTAATGATGAGGAGCATTTTTTCATGTACCTGTTAGTCATTTGTATTTCTTTTTTATCAAAGTGTCTGTTCATTTCTTTTCCCCATTTTTTGATGGGGTTAGATGTTTTTTTCTTGTAAAGTTCTGTCAGTGCCCTGTATATTTTGGATATTAGTCCCTTATCTGATGTGTGTAGAGTGAATAGTTTCTCCCACTCGGTGGGTGACTCTTGTATCCTGGGCACTATTTCTTTTGAGGTGCAGAAACTTCTCAGTCTAATGTATTCCCATCTGTTGATCTCTGCTTCCACTTGTTTGGAAAGGGTAGTTTCTTCCTTGAAGATGCCCTTCGTCTCGATGTCATGGATTGTTTTACCGACGCGTTGTTCTATATACCTTATGGTATCAAGTCTGATATCGAGGTCTTTAATCCATTTGGATTTCACCTTTGTACATGATGTTAACTGGGGGGTCTATTTTCGCTTTTTTGCATGTGGCTAACCAGTTCTGCCAGCACCACTTGTTGAAGAGGCTTTCCCTATTCCATTTAGGATTTCTTGCTCCTTTGTCAAAAATTAGGTACTTGTATGTCTGGGGGACACTGTCTGAGAATTCAAGCCTATTCCACTGATCTGAAGGTCTGTCTTTATTCCAGTACCATGCTGTTTTGATAACTATTGCTTTGTAGTACAGTTTAAAGTTGGGGAAAGTAATGCCTCCCATTTTCCTTTTCCTTAGAAGTGCTTTAGCTATACTAGGGTGTTTATTGTTCCACATGAACTTCATAAGTGTTTGATC
>PVKC010007942.1:0-17742 GCA_004027635.1 Crocidura indochinensis | reverse complement strand
TTTGATTTCTTCTTTATTTCTTCTCAAATTCACTCCTTTATGTAATGAGCTGTTTAATTTCTAGGCATTAATGTCCTTTCTCTGTGTCTCTAATTCACTTCTAATTTTAGTGTAGGGTGATTACAGATGACATTTAATATAACTTGTAGCCTCTTTACTTTACAGTGTTATGATTTGTGGTCCAGCATTTGGTCTATTTTGGAGAATGCCTCCTGTACATTAAAGGTTTATTCAACTTTTGGGGGATTTAGAGCTAGCTATATATACTAAGTCATTCTCTTTCATTACATTATTTGGAGTCAGTGTGCCCTTGTTGAGTTCGAGCCTGGTTGACCTATCCAGGAGTGGCAGACGGTGTTGAAGTCTCCATTATTATTGTATTGTTATTGATATGTTTCTTAAAATATGTCAGAAATTATTTTAAATATTTTTCTGGCCCCTCACTGGGTGCATATGTTTAGAAGTGTGATTTCTTTCTGTTTTACATATCCCTTGATTGTTAAGAGATGTCTAGATCTCATAACATTTTTAAACTTAAAGTCTGTGTTGTCATATTAGGCCATATTATTTTAAACACCCCAGCCTTTTATTTTTTACTTTTTGAGTTCTTTGCTTGAAAGATTATCCTCCATTCTTTGACTTTAAGTCTAAATTTGCTTTGACTATTCAAATGAGTTTCTTGCAGGAAGCAGAATGTTGGATGCAACATTTTGATAATTTTTGTCACTCTATGACTCAAATTTGGTGTGTTTAGTTATTAACTCTAAAAGTTTTAATCCCAATTGTCATGGGATTAAGTTGTCAGTTTACTGTAGAAGTTTGCTTAGTTTATTGGGTCTGTCTTGGTTAACGTAGATCCTTCTGCTTTTCTTGTAAGGATTGTTTTATATCCTTAATTTTTTTTTGCACTGATGTTTATCATGAAGTTATGTATCCATCCTTCAAACCTGAATGAAAATCAGCCTGTGTGAATTTCCTCAGCAAATCATTTTATTTCATTAAGTTTTGTCACTATGTACCACCCCTGCATTTGGACCTTGAGAGTTGATTGTAATAAATTTGTTGTAAATGTTAAGGATGACTCTTTGTTTATAATATTCCATTTTGATCATGCTGTTTTCATTATTCTATCCCCATCTGTAGTTTTCATCAATGTGACTATTATGTGACTTTGAGTGTTTTTCTTTGGATTTCTCTTAGCTGATTCTCTTCAAACATCAGAATACATTTGCATGCACTCTTTAATCCTGGGAATTTCTCAGTAATGATGTCTTTGATTATTAATTCTTCATCAGGGTTTTCTTCCTGGGTTTCTGAGACCCCAACTTTTTATGTTTTTTTCTGTTGAGCTTATAAAAGAGTTCCATTGCTTTCTGTTCACGTTCTTTGAAAAAAATGTTTAGAGCCTCCTTTTCTGTATGGACGGTTTATGCAGCTCATTTTTAGTATCACTGATTTTTTCCTCAGCAGCTTTTACTCTGGTGGTGAGGCTTTGCAGTGAGGTTTTTAATTCACCTACTATATATTGCAGCCCTGATTTTTCATATTTGAAGTTTTTCATTTATACTCTCACATACTTATGAATCTTCTGGGATATTCCATCATTTCTTTATGTTCTTTGAAAATTAATAACATTTCTCTCCAAAGTACTGATCAGAAATGTTACGTAGGTGGCTAGTGTGGTATGATCTCCAGAACTAGCTTCTTCAGTTACAAGGTGTGCTGAGTTTCTGCACAGTTTTCCCATTGTGAAATTTGATGTATGCTACTTTTATTACCTCTTGTGGTACAGTTTATTGACTGAAAGACATGAACAGCCATGGAGCAAAGTGAAGTGTTCACACTCTTGCTGGTCTCACTCTGCTGAGCTCAAGCCAGAAATTTTCCTATTTTATGTATAGCAATGCATTCCTGGAACTCACTCTCCCTTTTGCTTTAATCCTTGATGGTGGGGGTCACTTACTTTCCTACATTATCTTGATAACCACCAACCAGACATTCCCTTCTGCTTCAGTCCTTGGTCGTAGGGTCACTTACCTGACAATTCTATCCTGTAAACCACCAAATAGATGTCCCTTTTGAATCAGTGTTGGTGGTGGGGCTCACTTATTTCACAATGCTGTCCTGGGCACCACCAAACAAATGCTCCCTTCTCTCACTGTTACCTTTAATATTCAAATTTTTCTTAATTTAATGTAGTATTATTTGTGTATCTTTGTTTTTACTTTATTGACCACTAGTGTTTTATCCTTGAAGATGATTTAGCTTCAATGTCATGGAGGATTCTGCCTGTTTTTCTCTTTAAACATTCTGGAATCAGTTCTGATATCAAGACATTAAATCTATTTAAATTTAGCCTTTGTGTATGGTGTTAGAAAGAGATATGCATTGACTTTTTGACAAGTTCCCCAACACCACTTTTTGAGGTTTTCCATGTTTCACTTCATATTTTTACACCTTTAGCAAAGATTAACTATTCATATACTTGATAATCTGTTTCATGATTTTCAAGTTACTCTATTGATCTAAAGGTCTGTCTTTTGTCCAATACCATGTTGTTTTAATGGCTACCGCTTTATAGTATAGTTTAAATTGGAGAATGTGATCCCTCACATCTATTTCCCCCCAATAATTGCTTTAGCTATTGCAAATGGTGATTATTATGCCATACGTATTTTTAATAATAATTTTTATTTTGACCAAAGTGGATTACATATCTTTCATAGTAATTTTTTAGGTACATATTGGCATTGGATTAGGGAAATTTCCATCACCAAAGTTGTCCTCCTCTGTTCCCAGCATGCATCCCATATACCCCTCCCTTCTTCCTGGGCTGCTCTTATAGGTGGACCCCTCTGTGTCTATCTTGTTGTAGATTGGGTATTGATTTGGTTGTCATTGGATTGGGTTTGGTATTTAAGTCCAATCATTTTTATTACTACTTAGTGATCATACAACTGTTTGGTCTTTGTGCCCTTCATTGTTTCCCACTCAAATTGAAAGGTGGAACAAGTTGGTTCAAGCTCTTAAAAAACACACAATAACTTTATAGAAACTGCATTGAATCTGCATAATACTTTGGAGAGTATTACCATTTTAATGATGTTAATCCTTTACATACATGAGCAAGAGTTATGTTTATATTCCCTCTTGTCCTTCTTTGTTCCTTAAAGTTGTTTTCTTTGTATAAGGTTCTAACCTCATTAGCTAAGCTGATCCTGTGGTCCTGATTTTCTGAGGTATAATATTGAGTGGTATTGTCTTTTAAATATCTCATTTATTATTTGCATATAGAAAAACCTTGAATTTTTGTGCCTTACTTTGTAAGCCTGTCACTTTACTATAAAATATATTGTTTCTAGAATCTTGTTTAATCTTTAGGATTTTCTAAATATATTATCTTCTGCAAATTAATCTTGGAATCTTCTTTTTCTATGTTAGTGCCCTTTTTATTCCTACTTACTATGTCAAGGGTTTTTTTGTTTTTTTTTTTTTTTTTTTTTTTTTTTTTTTTTTTTTTTTTTTTTTTTTTTTTTTTTTTTTTTTTTTTTTTTTTTTTTTTTTTTTTTGGGTTTTTTTTTTTTTTTTTTTTTTTTTGGATACACTGAATAAAAGTTACAAGAGTATACAAACTTGCCATGCCTGATATTAAAGGAAGGGTTTTTAATTTTTCCCTATTGACTATAACGTTTGGCATGAACTTGTGAATGGCTTTGATTATCCTGAAAAAAGTTCCTTTAATTCCAATTTTGTTGAGTATGCCATAGGTAAAGGCTCACATGCCATAATTCTACTCTGGGGAGTAGGTCTGGAACAACGCCACTTCAGGAAAAAATCCTGCAGTATTATATATATATATATATATATATATATATATATATATATATATATATGTTTAAGTATTATATGTATAAGTATTATATATGAACCACGCTGGTGAGGGTAAAATATGTTTCCATTGAACTTTCCACTTCATGGAGCAAGAGGTAGAGGATGGAAGATATAGCAGTATCTATTGAGAGATTAAGACCATCTCCATAGGTGAAGGGAGTGAAGGCAAAGAATTTATCTAGAAATGTTTTCTGCCTATTTTCTGACATGTGAAGAGGAAGCCACCTTTGTTTAGGGTAAAGTCTGGCTAACCTAATAGTTGAGATTTTTTTTGTTTTGTTTTGTTTTGTTTTTTTTTTGGTCACACCCAGCAGTGCTCAGGGGTTACTCCTGGCTCCATGCTCAGATATTGCTCCTGGCAGGCACGGGGGACCATATGGGGCACTGGATTCGAACTGATGACCTTTTGCATGAAAGGCAAACGCCTTACCTCCATGCTATCTCCCGGGCCCCAATAGTTGAGATTTTGATAATGAGTGGGTCCTGCCTAGATTCATACATTTTTATATATGCCATGCTCACTGATGTGAGATAATAGTTCGATGTTGTTTTGACTTGCCATTTCTCTAATCATAACTGATAATGACTATTGCTCATATGCCTCTTGGTCACCTGAATATCTTCTTAGGGAAAATGTCTGGTCAATTCTTCTCCCCATTGTTTCTTTGTGTTTTATTCTTCTTTGTTTCTGTTCTCTCATTAAAGGTGCTTCTAAAGTATATTTCCTGGAGCGTTTGGTCTATTTTTATGTTTCCTTAGGTATGCTTTATGAGTTCTGGTATCTTGAGGTCATTAATCCATTTGAGATTATGTTTGTGAATATTATGAGGTATGGTTATAATCTTTTTTATTCTATCAGGCTTAGATTGATTTTTTTAATTTATTTTTTAAATAATTTTAAGCACCATGTTTACAAGCATGTTTGTCTTAAGATGTATACTCCTCTATGCAATTGCAACTTTCCCTCACAAATATCTCTTATTTCTCTCTTCCCCCACCCCCCTGACTATCTTTGAGAAGGCAATCTATTTCTTACTCTCACTATCATTGACATAGTAGTTGTTAGTGTAATTATTTCTCTTACTGTGCTCACCACTCTTTGAGGTCACCTTCTTTTTGTGAGCTTATTCTGGCACTCATCTCTATTGTCTCTTTGGCATCATTACCATACTGTCTTTTGTTTTTTCTTAAATTTCACAGATGAGTGAGACTATTCTGTATCTCTCTCCGCTGACTTATTTCACTTAGCATTTTAATTTTCTCTTCTTTCTTCTTTCTTTCTTTCTTTCTTTCTTTCTTTCTTTCTTTCTTTCTTTCTTTCTTTCTTTCTTTCTTTCTTTCTTTCTTTCTTTCTTTCTTTTTCTCTCTTTCTTCTTTGCCTTACTCTCAATTACATTCTAACTCCAAGAAATTTTCATTATTTTGAATTTATAATTATTTAAACATCCTAAGTGATGGTACCCCATATGCTTTATACAGTTCATTTAACTCACATTTTGTCAGTTACGTTTAATCCATAGTATAGTAAACCTGAATAGTATAATGTCATGCTGTCCCATCCTGTCATAATCACCATTACTTTAATTTATTCAGCCCCTTCCAAAATATGCATAACTAATATACTTATATAAAGTCAATAACAGCACTCTTCAAAAATATTAGTTTATCTATTATTGCTTAAATCCCAAAAGTTTTTTCTAATAGTATAATGCTTATATTTTAGATCACTGCTCTGAAAAGAACAAGAAATACTAATATATTCATTACATAAATTTAGCATCTATAATAATCATTGTGGAAGTTTTGCTTTATTTTCATTGTTGCTCTTTCAGTGGTTCCTAATTTTTTTACACTTTCACATGTATGGTTTCAGAAGTATTTGACAATCTCAGGAACAGGCACAAAAACATTAAAAGGTCTCAACGAAGCTATTCAATGAATAGATGTGCAGTGAAATTTACAAAAATGTGCACTGACATTTTAGAAAAAGGCCAGATTGTATTTTTTTAAAGTACAATAACTAAGGAATATTAAATAACCTGAATCCTGCTCTACTTGCCTCACACATGAACTTCCTTCTCATTATCTCAGCGAATTGTTTTGTGAACTTTTCCAAGCTCACTCAAGCTCTGCTAATATTTTACTAATGTTTTAATTCAGTGTAGCATATATTAGATATTTTATCGCATTTTCAAACATCTATTTGAGTCACATAGGATTTGTTTTCATTACTTGTCCTTGAATATGTCACAAGCATGGGCAGTAAGTCTGATAATTCCATTAGTGGAGAGAAAAGAATGAGCCACAAAAAATTTAAAGTGAGATTAATCTCAATGCATACAGATCTAATTTATAAGGTGTCTTAGTTCTTAAGAGTCAAATACTAGTAAATATGATCTAAATGTTTTTCAAATGAAATAGCCATATTCTTCAAAAGCCAACTTTGTCTTTCTTAACTTTTCCCTTAAAATTCCCCCTCAGTTTTGTTTTGTATTCATTATTTGAAGATGTGTATTTTGCAACTGAAGTTACTTTGGATCTGTATTTTCTTCTGCTCGAATGTCATTTGTACTACCCCTTTTTAAAAAATATTGATTTTTTTCAATATTCAAGCCAAATATATGTATGTATGTAGTTCACATAAGTAGTTTGTTCAGAAAACAGAAATAAAAACATATTTTCACAATGAAAGATTTAAAATATCTTACACTAGAGTCAGAACTGCCAACAGCAAAATTTTTAAGGCTTCTAGAAAAGAAAACAATGGTAGTCTATCTTATCATCTTGAATTCAGAGAAAATTTGGAGAAAAAATTGTTTCTTTTTTTTGTCATGTAAACTAATAAGTTTTTCACCTCTTACACATTCAACTGATTAAACTGGGTCTAACCATAATCATAGGCTAAACTGCTTTTCTCAGTATTTACTAATGTCAATGTCATTGAGAGAATACCTTCCAAACAATAGCTAGACTGGTGTTTAATAAATACCTAGGGATATTTTGCACATGACTAAGATATATTGACACATAAGTTTAGCCATCAAAGCTTAATAAATTTTCTACATAACTTGACCTAGATCCATTCCACTAAATTTTTTATTATTTTTCTTTATAACACCTCTAATCTTTATAATTTAGTGAGCCTTTAAGAAATGATTTCTGTAACATATTCTTCAGTCTCTTGTAAGCTTGGTAAGCTAAAAACAAATCAGTTGTGCTATGTCTAAAAACAAATAGAATTCTCTCTTAGTAACAGGCATTCTGGATAAGTAATAAACAATAAAAAGAAAAAGTGTCTAGCTGATTACAAGGTATTTAAAAAATAAATTATCAAAGAGTTTTAATTCACTGTGATTGGACTTCATGAGAACATAGAAAGACACAGGATTGTATTCTCTGGACTTTAAGAGGCCTAGACAGAACTTTGAAAAGACTTTTGTTTGATAATAACTCGGGCCCCTGGTAAGACGATTTCAGTTCTTTAAGAGTGACTGCACAAAAGAGCTTTTCTTAACCTCTATCCTCTTTGGTTTTCATGCCCATACCAAAAACATCCGATGATGTTTCTCCACCATTTTATATGCATGCAATGCACGTTCATTTCATAATCCTCTATTTCACATGTTCAACATTCTCCCTTTTAAATTCATATAAGTTTCCTTTAAAAAACTGCTAATAATAAGTATGAGATATCATACAGCTCTATCATTGCAGGATAGAAAAAAAAAGGCTTAATCCCCAGACCCTTACTTCTTCTCTTACATACAAAACAATCCTGTATCCTCAATCTCAGGAAACTATGTAAAGATGTTCAAACAGGCTTTCTGGGTTTTGGGGGGGGTTATTGTTTTTGTTTTTGTTGTTGTTTTTTTGGACCATATCCGGTGACGCTCAGAGGTTACTCCTGGCTAGGCGCTCAGAAATTGCTCCTAGGGAACCATATGTGACTCCGGGATCTAATTGTGGTCCATTCCTAGGTCAGTCTCGTGCCAGGCAAACACTCTACCACTGCGCTACCACTCCGGACCTGTCAAATAGTATTAAATGAAAAAATGTCAAAGAAAAAATACATCTTAAAGTCAGTATTAAGTCATTAGTACTTTGTCATTTAATGGAGCATTGATTTTTTCAGAAAAAAAATATATGAGAATTATAAAAGTATATTACTCTCAGATTTATAATTGGTGATCATGTTTAAATGGTTTTTACTCCAATTCAATATTTTATACTTAGTCTTCAACTTCCTATTTTTATATTCCCATTATAGAAATTCACTTTGCCCAAAGGGAGAGTTCTGCAAAGATGGAATAGATGGACTAGAATTGATTTGACTGTCTTAAATTTGAAAAGATTGCAAAATGCATCTGAAATATTAGTAATGATTGTGAAAAAGAAAACAAATCGATTCATTCCCTATTTACCAGTTCATAAATGTAAGGTAAGTTGTGAATAAAATGCCAAATCATATAGAATCCAAGTTGAGTGGGAGCTCTAAGACTATGAAGGACATAGTAATAGATAGGTTACATATTATGGTTAGACTATTTCATTTATATATTCATGTATCCCTCAATTTCAAACAGATGCCTAAGTATATTATTGAGTATGGTACTGGTGGCAAGGTGATAATGATTTATATTGATGGGGCAAATTATCTATGTCTTTCGATATTAACAATGCATTTATGTAATAAATTCAGCCACAATAGTGAGAAAAAAATAATGCAGTAGTCCAAATAGTTTGCCTCATATTGAAAATATAGTCTCAAACTTTAAAGAGCTTTATTACAGAGTAGTGGTACATCATACATTCAAATGAAAAATAGTATAATCTCATATGCTCAAGTGAAGGTAGTTGAGTCATTCACTAGTGATTCCTAATTAGATCTAGACCAATTGAGACTCAGTCCAAGACTTTCCATTCTAAATTATTTTACGATAGGCTTTTATAAATAATGTTTCTACCAATCACCTTGGGATCATTGAACGAAAGGAATGATTCAGGTTAAACAAGAATAGAGCTGCCACTTGACAGAACATTGAGTGAGATATTGGTAGGCAGAAGAGATTTGCTGTATCCTTAAATCATTTTCTTTATGTAACTCCATCTGGGCAGAGAGCCAGTCCTAAATTTGTAGCTCTTTTTATCAGAGCATTTGATAAGTAGCAGCACAGAAAAAAGAAATGAAAAATTATGCCTGATTGCCTAGTACTGTACCTTAGAGATAGCAAACTTTTTCTGTGACAAAAAAGAGTTATTTTTAAGATTTTATGGACTAGAGAATTTGTTACAATAATACTGTCTTGCTTTATATTTATATATAAACAATAACAAATATAAGTAATATAGAACTGGTTTCCTGTAAAACTGCATTTATGGTCATAGAAATTTTAATTTCATGCAATAATCACTTGTCATAGAAAGGTATTCTTTTGATCTCTTTCAAGCTATGACATACCATTTGTTTATATATCGAACATATGAACAAATGAATAAGCCATAGTTTATAAAATCCTACTCTCAAGAGAATTCATTTTATAATTTTACAAAGAGTAAATGGTTTGGGGATGTGATTCAGCAGCTAAACATTTATTTACCTTGAATGTAGGAACATTGGTTTGATTTTTAAATTTAGTGCCTTTAAATTACTCATCTAGGTAGAGCCCACTCCAATTTTATAGTTCTTTTTAGCAGTTTGTGAAAAATAACACTATAGGAAGATGAAAACACTTATGTTTGCCTAGCACTATGACTGGAAACACATACACACATACACAAACAAACAATTTTAATGGGTCAAAAACATTCTCTTTGATGCTTCACCATTCCAGGTAAGGCCAGCAGACTTCCCTAGGACTAATCAGGACCAGGAGACAGAGCCAATCCCTATCAGATGAATCCCAACTGATTCCATGCCCAATCTGCACCATGTAAATGGGCCCACATCAAGGTCCCTGAACTGCATAGATCTACTCCACAAATTACATACTGTTGACAATCATTTTTCTGTCATTTGGTATAGATAGGAAGCAACGAATGGGAACAAACACATTCTGATCCCTCAGAATCAGAGAACACTGAAAGACAATTGGAAAAACATAGAAACTCACCAAACTCAATGATTGAATGCAATATAATAATGACATAAACAATAGCAGTAACTCCTCAGACAATACTGACACTATGATGAGTATATTCAACAAGTTCAATTAAATGATAGCACATTTGCCAGCAAAGTACCAGAAAGTATAAGAGTTAAAATGAAGAAAGGAGAGAGGGAAGTGTTTGGAGCTATAGCATAGACACATGACTTTGCATCCAGTCAACCTGGGTTCTATCCTCAGAACTCCGTAAAGTGTGAACACAAAACCAGAATTATGCCCTGGATACAGCCAATTGAGGTCCACCCCAAAACAACAAGACACAAATGAAAAACTACAATCAGAAATGACAGAAATGAAGAACTATTCTACTATAAAAGTCAACAGAAGCTCTAAATAAAAGAATAGTGGAAGCTGAGCAAACAATTGAGGAGTTCCAAGATGAAAAGGAGAAAAATTCTAGGTCACAGTAGAAGGTACTAAATGTCTGAAAAGAAATGAACAGCATACCAGAGAACTATACGATGAGTTCAACAGGAATATATACAAATCATTAGAAACCCTGAACAGGAAGGCAAATGTGAAGAAACAATAGCTAAATAAACCATTGATAAGAAACTTCCAGAGTTGATTACTGAGACCAAAGGAGCATGAGACCCCGTAAAAATAGATCATTTACTAAACTCCATGATACATTATACTCAAAAATGACAAAATCCAAAAACAAATAGAGTGGAGCAGTAAGATTAAAAACAAACATAGGTACTTACATTCTAAGGAAAGCCCCTAAGATTAATAGCAGATTTAACAAATGAAACTGCAAGCCAGAGTATATAAAGGGATATACTCATCAAATGAACACCTCATCAAGAAAACTCTATTTAGCGAGATTATCATTCATATTTGAAACAATTCACGGATTCGTGTACAGGCAACAGCTTAGGGAATTCATAGAAATGAATTCTCCTGCAAGAAGGATAAAAGCAAGATTCTCTGAAGCAGGGAGCACACAGCCCAACCAACATGTGGCACTGAGTATGGCACTCACTAGCATGGTTGCCCTCTACAAGGTTAAAAAAGGTATATTTTCTCATAGCCTGTTATAGGATTTTATACGTGTCCAATAGTGAATCAAAGTCTTATTTATATTGGTTAAAGTTGCTTAGGTATCAGTCATCACAAATTTAATTTTTGAGTACATTTTTGATAATTCCATTTGTTATTTCTTTAAGTTTTGTTAGAGCAAGTCATATGAAATAAAATATTTATATAACCTCCAAGGAGACAGGATAAGGGAATCTGGTGATATTAATTAAAGGAAAGGGAGAGACTGGTGTTGGGATTGGCATTATCACATTTTATACCTGAAACTATTCTACTATAAACAACCTTGTTAATCATGGTGTCTTAATAAACATTAAAAAGAAAAATGCAAAATTACCTAAAATGTACTATTTTATTTAATCCAGTATTAATATAACCATTAAATAAATGTTTTATATGATAATACCTGTTCTCTCAGACAATTTTCTTCCATTACTCTGGAAAAATACATTAGTCATTTTGATATACATATAAAACTTGCATACCTTACATACTTCTTAATGTAAGAGATGATTTATTTTTCTCCTCTTGCAGCTTGAACCAGAAGCTCCTCAACTGTCCTTCTGACATTTGCTATCCACCCTCTAACACAGAGTCAGAAAAGTAACAAAAAGTTTCAGTTCTTTCCAAATCGAAAGGAATGATCTGTGGCAAGTACAAAAACCCTTACAAAGCCAAGCAAGGTAATTTGAAAAAAAATGTAATGAGTTTCAGGTTCATGAAATGTGATATTGACACCAGCAGAAATAAATTGCTCCTATTTAACTGCAGTCCAGCTCAGAAGAGATGAGCATAAGCCATGCTCTAACAATGTAGCTGATGCTGGACCCTGAGAGACATACTCTATTAAGACTAAAGTGCTATTAAGGAGACAGACCTATACTGTAAAGTTGGAAGGGGTGGAGGAGAGGAAGAAAGCCCCAATCTATACATCTCAGGAACTTGACAGCACTTGTCTTCTTATAAATCTGTCTAAGTAAAGTTATTAAGTGACTGAAAAATGTACCATTGGCAGCCAACCTGGGACAACAATGGAAAATGGATAGCCAATAGACAAGACAGACAAATAAAAGGAGGTGGAAAGATGCTTGCTCACAGATTCTGAGAGATAATAAACACTGCAAATGGGATTTGGGCTGCATCTTTCAGCACCAAGCTACAGAAAATTCTTAACAGAGAAAGTAAATGGCTATATTATTACCTAGTAGTTTCTAATATAGTTGATTCAGAAAATTTGAATTCTGAAAATTGATTTGAACCTTATATATGTGTATAACAAATATATACAATTTAATTTTGTTCGACTTATAAGTAACCTGAAAGTCTAAATCAAGACACTAAAGAAAGACTCACGAAAAAAAATCGATTCAAAGGAAGCTTCAAAGTTTAAGGACAAACTTAAGATTTCTCTTTAAGTGCATGTCTTCCTTTGCAGGTTTTATACATCCAATAATGTATTTTTTAAAGGCAAATATAATCTCTTAAGTAGAAAATACTTGTCTTGTAATACACAGAATTAGACACCAAGTTGACACTGCTGACACTTAAATCAAGTTGAAGTATCATAACGAGGCATATGTTTAGCAATTCATTTACAATTGTGTTAAAGTCTGAAGTGTCAGATACAAGGTTTCTTGCCCTCTGAAATATATTGGTGCAAAAGACTGCATAAGTAACGTATCCATTGAATTGTCTGCTATTATAATAACACACAAACTAATTGAAGACATAGGAGTTCAGGGATTGAACAAATACTTGGTACTAAAAGTTCTTTATTCCAGTCAGGATTCCCCCACTCACCAGAGGTATGACTTTTAGAACTTCATAACCAAATAGCTTTTTCATCAGAATAAAAGAATATATAGAAACTTATCTTGGAATATTACATGTCAGAAAAATATTGTGTAAATCTATATAATTTAATTATTTGAAATAATATTTTAATAAAGAGGAAGAAAAAATATAACTCTGGATTAATGTCAAGTATTCAGGATGATTTTAATGTTCGATATTAAAGGAATAGAATGGAAGTTACTGGAAGTTATAGATAGTATCAAAATTCAGAAAAATATTTTGATATGTCTGAAAGAGCCATGTTAATTTAACAATATCCTTTTAATTTTGTACCAATTTATATATCTTAAAAATTCTGAGATATTTTAGGAGGAAAAGGCTTTCATATCCAGAAAGGAGCTTTTATTTACACTGTAATAGTAAGTTTAGAAATGGCTGTCCTCCTGAGATAGTAAACTAAGTCTTCCATTCATCATCGTTCCTCTATTTTAGCTGTCTCAGTATACTGAAGTCCAGTGTCAGTTGCTGTTTATCATCATACTGTCTAGTTGGCTTGTTCTCTTGTTTAAGAGTTAAAATTATAATATATGTTGGACTTATCACACTATCAAAACTTTACAACAAAAATGACTCTACAAAGAAAAAACAACTTTTAAGAAAACTGGAAGAATTAATGTACTGATTGAGAAGTAAACGACATAACTGCAAAATATATAACCTGCAAATAAAACTATAAAGAAAGAATTTGACTTAGTAACTTGAGGAGACTATCTTACAGTTGTTCCCATGTTTTTTGGCTCATAAGTAATATTTACTTGGTTTTCACAGGCATTTAATTTTGCAAACATGATCTTAAAAGAGAATCATGGCAATTTGGACAGATATAAAACTATTAGCACCAAGGAGTATTTTCTGTGCTAGTGGGTTCTTGAGAATTTTAGGAAATACTTGCAGTCAAATTTTGGAAGCTTAGGAAGTTAACTATACTGTTGAATAGATGTGTGTAGCTCCCTTCACAATGCCCAGGCCTCTACTTTCATGTCTGTTCCTTTTCTGCATGTTCTGTCCAGTGTGTGATATCCTAAATTCTATCCCTTGCCATCTGCTCACTTCCAATGTATAATGGCCTGGTCTTGTGCCTATGCTATTCTTAATTCAGTGTATATGTTCCTATTCTGAAATCTTGTCACTTATACTCTTTGGGACTGTGCCCCCTATCATGCCACCTTTCTTTAGTGTCTGTAAAATCCATGTTTATATGGGTAAGGTTCTTGTTTTTCTGCTGTCTATGCATTTGAGCCCTGCCTGATTAATCTTTCCAGGTGTATTAGCCTATCATATTCTGCTATTTGCCTGGACATAGGTAAATATAGGAAAAGAAAGAGCAATTTTTCTGGAGTTTCCTATAATCTACTGCTATCTACTACCCATAGATATAAGTAAATTTTTGATGGGCAAAATTTAACCTGTCCAACTTAATTATCTAGCACTCTATCCTATTACACCTGTTATATCAAAGCCTTTGGACTAATCTCAGATCCCTCTTCCACATAACACAAATACATTTACTTCAAAGCCTTTAATTTTCTCATAAATGATATGTAATTTTAAACATAAACACAGAAAAGCATCAGAGGATTCTTTATACATTCTAACTTCAAATGTTTCTAGACATGTCTTTTAGACTTACAGGAAGGTATTCTGTGAACTGAGTGAAATATAACAATGGAGTAATATATATCAAAATATTTCCTGTAATAAATGAGTCAAAAGTATCAGGAGCTTCATATATGAGTATAACTAGACTAGAATATTACTTAGTGTTATAATATTAGAAATATATAGCATTCATATAAGAAAACATTTAGTCTTTTTAACACTTTTTAAATTAAAATAATTTTAAAACCAGGGGTCCAGAAAGATAGCACAGTTGTGGGGCATTTGCCTTGCACATAGCTGAAATAGGATTGATGGTGGTTCGAATTCCAGAATGCCATTTGATCCCCGTGCCTGCCAGGAGTGATTTCTCATTGCAGAGCCAGGAGTAACCTCTGAGCGCCACCGGGTATAGCCCCCAAACAAAAAAAATGTAAAACTAATACAATAACCAGTTAAATAGAAAGTGTATCTACTTTTTATAAAATGAAAAACATTTTAAACATAACCTCCAACTACAGTAACAGTTGTAATATCAATATATGAAAAGTTGCTTTCTATAGGTAGGCCCAAAGCATGTAGTATTTGGAATAAATTATAACGTTAAGTTAGAAATAAAGTTCCAGTCATAGGCTCCATATTAAAGATGTCAGTCCCAAAATTAGTTACTTAAGTGCTCAAATTTTTGTACTATATTTTTGGACAATAGCATAGTCATATAAAAATCCTAGTAAACATACTTTAGTTGGATTTCCTCTTAAACAAACCTAAGAGAAAACACATTTTTAATAATAGTAATGGATTCATTTGGAATTCATCATTAACAGTGATTTGTCAGAAAGCTAAATCCTAAAGATTCCACTTTCATTTCTCATAAATCATTTTTAATAATTTAAAGTACAATAGTCAGCCATCTTCAAAGCATTGCATTAATGAAATTAAGAGTTGTAGGAACAATAGAAAAGTCAATAAGTAAATATAATCCAGTCATATTTTAAGGCAATATATATGAAATATATTTATTTTATGTGGAGTGCAAAGCACACCTAGTAGTTATCAAGGCTTACTCCTCTTATTTATGGCTCTCTTCCTGTGCATGAATCAATCCTAAAGGTTTCTAGGGGGCATATGCAGTGCTGGAAATTGAACTACGATTAACTTTATGCAAAACTTGCACCGCACCTCAACCCTTTTTCTCTTTATGATCCTATATGAAACATAAAAATAAAGACAGACTACACATTTTCATCTTTGTCAGTTATCACTCTTATTCAATGAGATCGCTGTTATTTTTCCACTTTATATGTAAGAGAACTGAGTTTGAGTATATAAACCAATTTTGATTCAGCTATTAAACAATCTTAGAGTTAGTGTCTGATGCCCAACATCTAGTTTCTGATGTCTAACATCTAAGCTGTTATCTGCTTCTCTGAACATTATGGCTATAAAGGAAATGGGAATCTTTTTAAAACATTTCTGACTACAAAGGAAATGGGATTCTTTACAAAACATTTCTGACTACAAAGGAAATGGACATCTTTACAAATGATAGACAGGAAGTAATAGGACCCATATTTGATTTAAAGAAGCTATTCTGTTGTTCCCCTAAAGTAGTTAAAAGCATGAAGACAGGATCCACTCTTTGTACACAAGAACTGAGATTGATAAGATGTAAACTGGTGCCTGCCCAGGAAAAGTGAACCACAGTTGGATTGCATGAACAAGACTACTATAATGAAAGTGGACCACCAAAATGGGGAAGTTATTGGCTTTGCCATTTCCCTAGCAAAAGATTCATATTTGTATAAAACATCTCATGAGGGTTTGAAAGAAACAACCACCTTTAGAAAGGAAAGGCATGCTCTATCTATAGAGATTCACCCACTTCTCAAACTGATGTGTACACCCAGTTATCTTCCTTTTGAAAAAGCCCTTGTTCTGTCTTGTACATTTCCCTTTCTCCAACCTCGGTGGAACTGTCTTTCTTCATTACTTGCCCCTCCTGAAATTTGTTTATTTTCTGTTTTTTGGGGGGGCGGTGGGGGCACACCTGATGACGCTCAGGGGTTACTCCTGGTTATGAGCTCAGCAACGCTCCTGGTTCGGGAGACCACATGAAAGGCCAGGATTCGAACCACTATCCATCCTGAATCGTCTGCGTGCAAGACAAACGGCCTACTGCTGTGCTATCGCTCAGGACCCCCTGAAATTCATTTCTTTCAGAAAAAATTTAAAGATCTAAACTTAAATTGGGCCTATTATACTGACAGTCTGTGAGGGCAGAAGGATTGGAAGGAGATGCACGGGGAACATTAAAGGAGAGAGGTCTACAGTGGTGGTGGGATTGGCCCTGATTCATTATGTTGGAAACCAAACTACAAAGGACTTTGCAAATCACTATGGTTTCAATAAAATAAAATTTAAATAAAAGAAAATAATTGGACCTAAAAAGAACTTAAGAAGTTAGTACTAATTTTATCTCCCTGCAAAGAGAAATTTCTGAATCTATTTTGAGTTGTACTTCCATGGCTGCCTATGAAAATAACTGGAATAATTTCCCACATTAAATAGGACTAAGTGGAAGGCACACAGGTACACATTTTATATCTGTCTAATGGACCGAGTGAAGGTATTTACCATTATGAGTTTTTTTTTCTTTTTTTTTTTTGTTTTTGAGTCACACCCGGCAGTGCTCAGGGGTTACTCCTGGCTCCATGCTCAGAAATTGCTCCTGGCAGGCACGGGGGACCATATGGGGCACCGGGATTCGAACCGATGACCTTTTGCATGAAAGGTAAATGCCTTACCTCCATGCTATCTCCCAGCCCCCCAATTATGAGGTTTATAACAGAATTATATATATCAGAAACACCCAAGCACTTTCTTAGTGACAGAAATATGCCAAGAGGAAAGTGGTAAATTTCCATTAGAGACAGTACCTCTTTTCTCTCAGTTTTATATAAGTCACCTGCAACACAAATAACTTGGTAGTAGAAAGTTTGTATCACCACACTAGGGAGATTCTACTAGGCTATTAGATTTCAGTGTCCCTCTATCCTTCATCATAATTTTTCCATCACCCATGGTGCCTAATTGTATTTCTTTTGGCTGTCAGAGAAGGCAGTAGTATGTCATAAAAATTAGCCAAAGTTTTGGGAATGATATTTTTCATTTTAAAGTCCAGATAAAATATAAG
>PVKC010007941.1:0-28798 GCA_004027635.1 Crocidura indochinensis | reverse complement strand
CTTTCTCTTTCTCTCCTTGCCTACTTGACTGAGGGGAAGGTTGGGGAAACAGCAAGCGTGAACTTGGAAGAAGCTCACCTTTTGCTGTTAACAGGGTACCTCGTTGGCGTGCACGCTCGCGCGCGCACACACACACACACACACACACACACACACACACACACACACACACACCGAGAATACACATCCTTTAGTGAGACTGGCAGATCCTGCCATTTCTGTCCCTGGGGTCTGCATTTCCCTTTCAAGAAGGGCTGGCCTAGAGCCAGGATAGGTCACGGCTGAGCTTTTCCTGGCACTGCAGCTATGCCAATGCCCGGTGTTTGCTTACCTGCTTGCTATTAGCTAGAAGACAGCCTCTGTTGGGGGCTCAGGACACAGGTAGAGAGGTAGGAAGTAGAGACAACCTCAATTCAAGGTTGATATAAGTTTGGTTCCAAAAGGAAACAGCGTGGAAGGGCAACTCCAGGCGTTTAAAACCTACCTATGCACTGCTTGTCACAGATACTTTCTGAGCCTCAGTTTCCTTGGGTCCCTGGTAGGGAGATTCACCCCATTGCCATCCTTTACAATGATTCCAGAGATAGTTCATCATGCGCCTATCTCCCAGAGCCAACTTTTTTCTATTTTCCGTGGAATTTACCTTGTAGAGTCAAGGCATTGCTTGCAAATAAAAATCACTGTCAGCATTAGAATATAAACACACTTAAGCTCCTTGAGGGCACACACAGCAGTCATACGTATCTGATTTATGGTTAGCTGTCTGCCCTAGACTCCCACGTCCGGTCCGGGGGACCCCTCTGAATGTACACGTCAGGCTTAACAAGACATCTCTCTGGAATGTTCCAAATCTCATTGCATTCACCAGTCTTGCAGAATCAAGTCATCTCTCCTTCTATGGAATTCCCAGAACACTCATAAAGGTTGTGAGATACCAATTAAGTTCTCCTCTCAGAGCGAGTGAGAATCGGGGCGCCGCCTCCCTCATGTCTTCCCATATTGTAGGCAAAGCTCATTTCTGTTATGACAGAGAACTCTATCCTCTGAGCAGGACTCATACATTCCAAGCGCTGCTGACAATTCACCAGCTCGCTCATCATGCATTCCCTTTCTGTACATTTTGTGCATTGCTGTTTTTGACTTATTGCACTGAGACAGTTGTGTGTCAGAATTGCCTTCCGGAATCTGTCTGAAGTAACAGAGTTCTGATCTGCAGGGGTAGCCCCACTATCCTCAGAAAGGACTGATAATTTAGGTGAGGTTTACTTCAAGCTTGTCACTGTGGAATTGATGGGGGCCCAGATATCATGGCCAGTCCCCATGGGATGCCTCATCCTTGTCTCCCTCTGCATAGGATAGGACAATCGGGATTAGAAGGAGAACATGTTCTCCTTGTCACCCACTGGTGCCAACCTCCTTGGCCAGCTGAGGGTTTCTTTTCCATTAAGATCCGATTACAGGCTTAAAGAAAGAATGTAGTGAGTCAAGATGAAAGGGCCATATTTTTTTGAAGCTCTTGGGACAGTCACAGGGAAGCATATCATTTTGTAGCCCAACCAAGTCTTCAGCTCAAAAAGTCAATTAAAAAATGGTGGGTGGGGAAAGGGGAAGAGGTGCCCCCTTGATTCTGTCACCACAATTCCACCCAATTTCCTCTCACCAGTGGCACTGCAAAGCTTTTATTGCTTATTTACTTTGTAAGTCTGCATGGACAGAGGGGATTTATAACTTTTGGCTCTGGCACACATGATCACACTTAGGCATTTTGAAACCATTTCATAGAATCTTTGAGCTGAAAGGGACTCATTTTTTGCATGAGGAGAAATATTTGTAAGGGGTCTACTCACTGTCTCTACTACCCTGCCCTCCATAAGGGTGGTGTACAGAATTCCTCATAGCTAGAAATCATAAAAGGGCTTTCAGGAGAAAACATAACAAACCCCAAGGTGCCAGCCACAGAGGTCATCTAGCCAGTGGTAGACATGGTGGTGCCCAGCAGGTCTCACTCAGAACTGGCGGCAGAGCTGAGCTTGGTCTGGACTGTGTCGGGGCCCCCTGTTGGATACTGTTGGGCATCATTTGTTTTTCTCCCTGAGAAGAGGTTTGCTAGCACAGAGAGTTCCCTGAGGAAGATGAAATCAAACCAACATTCCTTGGTAAAATGGGCCTTGAAGACTAAATTCTCTCCCCTGAATCAAGTGTCATGAATAGATTCCGCTGTGTTTCAGCCTAGGCAGGAATAACAGTGACCTGTTCTCTCCTAATGGATCTGGCTTCAGATCCACATCCAGATTCTAGGACTACC
Source organism: Crocidura indochinensis (assembly GCA_004027635.1). NCBI lineage: Eukaryota > Metazoa > Chordata > Mammalia > Eulipotyphla > Soricidae > Crocidura > Crocidura indochinensis. The sequence goes on along the minus strand of PVKC010007941.1, from coordinate 26,493 downwards.
CTTCACTGGTGGTGTTTTTTAACTTCTGAGTCTATGCCCTTGCAAGAGAATAGTCATTGCTACTTTTTCAGGAATCTGTATTCCCTCAATGAGATGCTGTATATGGTACATGGGCATGCTCGGTTAGTTGAGTAGTCAATGTGAATGTTGGTCCACTGAACCAGGTGTGAGCTGTAGGAACTTTTAGGGACCAAAAGACAAAAAATTTCAGCCACAAACCAAAGCCAGGTTTCAGCCTGATATGCTCAAATTCCCAGTCATCAACAAACTTGTCTTCATGATGACCTGATAGAGGCAGCTCTGTTCACCCAGAACCCAGGGTTCCCTCTGGACATGCATGGCTCAGCTTTGGAGATTTTACTATGGAACCTCAGAATTAAGTAAAAGATAGAAGAGCCTTCCCCCAAGGGTCTGGGAGGAGAGATCTGTCCATTTGGGGTAGCCCATTAGCTGAGTGGAGAATTGGGGGGGGCTTGCTGCCAAGAAGCCATTTATAAGGAATTTAGATGGACATAGTCACTGTTGACTCTGGTGTATGTGTGTGCTTGAGCAAAAGCAGACAGTGGGGGTGGGGGTGGTCTATGTATCCCCATTACCATTACCATGTTACTGTTGTCAACTCCAGGGATTGAGCCCAGGTAAGCTACACACAAGGCAAGTACCTTCCCTGCTGCCCTTTCTCTTTGCCCTCCCAACTCCATGTGGGGGGTGGCTTAATTGGCCAAGTTTCTGGCTCTGCCAGGCTGTCTGAGCGCCTCCCTCCACCTGGACCCACATCACACCCTCTTAGCTGACTTGTCCTCTGTGCCGACCTCCCTTTGGTCCTCGGCCCTTCCTGCTTTCACCTCCAATTTCTACAGCGCAAGGAAAACTTCTGGCACATAGCCCAGCCCCCTGAGCCAATGTAAACATGGGTCCCTGAGCCTTGGCGCTGACTGCCTCGATCTTAAAAATATATTACTGAGCTGTCACTTCCAGATCTTTGCAGCCAAGGGGCTGGAGACACACCCGTAGATATATGAGCAATGTGGCCAGAAAGAGCCTGATTCCAAACAGGATGTGCAAGGATGCCCCCAAGTCCCCTGACACATACAATTTGCCCCAATAAGCTTGGCAGGAATCTGCTTTAGAGTCTGACAGAGAGTGGGTGACTATGGACTCTTGGGGAACTAGTAATGGGCACAGATGATCACTGGTGTTCATCAGAAGCTCTGGAACCCTGGGCATGTTAGCAGTGGGCCATGCTGGACACTGAGCTGGCAGTTCCCTCTGCAGAGCCTGCGAACCCACTTACTTCTGCACTTGCTGAACAAAGGTGCCCAAGAAGAAAGGTTTAGGCTATGCTTGTTAGACCTGGGGCTGCAGAGAAGAAATAAGACTCAAGAGGGAGGGAATGGCTCTTCTACAGCCTCCAGAAGGGTCTCTGGACCAATTTGGGGAAGAAGCAGCATAGTCTTCAATCTTCTGTGAATGTGCATGCACGGGGTGGGCATATTTCTGCTGTGCCTGAGACTCCAGAATCCCTCCCATCCCATCCATGTCTCTAATGCAGCATGATGGAAGGATGGCAGAAGGGGGCATGAGTCATTACACAGACAGGAAATTTTGATTTGCCTTTGTAAGATGTTTTCCCTACAAAAGAAACACCTACTGCGGCTTTAAAGCAACAAGCTGGTCCTTTGGAGTGGGTGTATTTACATAACAAACAGTCTCAGTCTGTGATATCTTACCTGCACCTAATCTCAGAATTATCAAAGCAAGACTCAGATCAATATCTTTATTAGGTTTTGATCCAGATATAATAGTATTCCCAATACCAAAAAAGGAAATTGAGTTAATATTGCCTCTTAGGGCCCTCTCAGATTTCACAGGAGAGATTTCTTCTCATTATCCAAAAGGAAAGACTTGGGACTTTTGGAAAAAGACTCAGTTTGTTATTTCTTCAATTGTGAGGGATTCTCCTATTCCCAATGCAAAAGTTTTTTATGTGGCTGGATCAAGTTGTGGAAGAGGCGGAATAACTGGAGAAAATATGAATATAACGATAGAAATCAAATCTAAGTCTGCACAGAAAGTTGAATTAGCAACGTTAATTTATTTATTAGGAAATGTATCTGAAGCCATGAATGTCGTTTCTGATTCTTTGTATGGTTTCTTCTTTCTTAAGAAACATCACAGGGCTTAGAGATAACACCAGGGGTTAAGGACTAGAGTGATACAGTACCACAGATTAGGCCTTGCATATGGTAGACACTGGTTCAATCCTCAAGTACCACATCTGATTCCCTGAAAATCACAGGATGTGACTCCCTCAAAAAAGGTTTTATCTTAAATGTGCCTTATCAGCTGCTGACCCTATTTCTCTCTCTCTTTTTTTTTTTTTTTTTTTTTTTTTTTTGGTTTTTAGGCCACACCCGGTGACGCTCAGGGGTTACTCCTGGCTATGCGCTCAGAAGTCGCTCCTGGCAGGCAGGCACGGGGGACCATATGGGGAACCGGGGATCGAACCTCAGTCTGTCCTAGGTTAGCGCAGGCAAGGCAGGCACCTTACCTCCAGCACCACCGCCCGGCCCCTGCTGACCCTATTTCTATTCCCATCATCCTATGTGGTCTCCTTGTTCTGGAGAAATATAGACCAGATATAGTCCTCAACACCACCAGATGCCATCCAAATCTTCCCACCAGAATAAAAATAAAAAAAATTTTTTTTTGGTTTTTGGGCCACACCCGGTGATGCTCAGTGGTTACTCCTGGCTATGCGCTCAGAAGTTGCTCCTGGCAGGCACGGGGGACCATATGGGGAACCGGGGGATCGAACCGGGGTCCCTCCTAGGTTAGCGCAGGCAAGGCAGGCACCTTACCTCCATCGCCACCGCCCGGCCCCCATAAAAATAAATTTTAAAAAGAAGAAACACATAACTTCTAGTGAACTTCTAAGTGAGAGAGATCCCATGTCTCCCCACCAAAATAGAGGCCCAGGTGGATTATCTAAGTCAGGTCTGTGCTTCCACTAGGTGATATATGAGGCCTCAAGACTTCTCAAAACCTGGGGTCACCCACACTCCAAACCATGGCTCAGTCCCAGAAGGACTTTCTAGATTTGATTTTCTAGGGGTATGGGAGAGTTAAAAGATAAAGAATCACAAACATCCTTCTATGGTTGAGGCAATCATGACTCATAATCATGAGTCAAATAATTATTTTAATCAAAATTTAAAAAAATACTTGGGTTCCCACCCAGAGCTTCCAGAAGTGCCTTGCTGGAGCTGGTGTCTCTGATGGCACATGGTCAACCTGACCCAGGACTACCATAACACTGGGACTGGAAGAAACTTAACTTAGACAAGTCCCCCGGCAGAGAAATGTGCTCTGAAGGGAAGTGAGATTGCAGGGTGAAGGAAACCCCAAATCAGCTGCAAATAGCCCTTTAAAGAACACAGTGTGTTTTTTAAAGAAAGGTGCCCTCTTCTTTCTCTAGCTTATAAATCTGACTCCTTGAGAAAATGAAAATGCAGGAAAATATGGTTGAACCTTGTGTGAAAGAGCAGTGTAGATGCTGGGGTGAAGGAACCTCATGCCCCCTACTATCCTGAGACAACACTGAGAAATCTGGACACCTTCTGAAGAATGGAGAAAATGGATCTTCTCCATTCTGCCCCACCCCCAGATCCCATGCCAAGACCACCTTGATGTCATGGCCGACCCCTACCCTCCAGAAGGCTCAGTGCGTGGCAGTGATCAACTTTGGGCTCAAGGTTTAGAGGCCATTTGAAGGAGCAGTTCGGCACACAGCCATGACCAGAGGTCCATCCAGTTGGGGCTTGTGCTTCTCCATTTGCAGCCTCCACATATTGCTGGTATTCTCTGGACCACTGAATCTTTGTTCGAGAGAGCGAGTCAAATCAGGATTCTATGTTTGAAGTGTTAAGTGAGCAGAAACAGACCAGAGGTGCCCAGATGTCTGTGCTCATAAATGATATCTCTTCCTTTCCCTTCCTGGTTCTTATCTACAGCACTGTGCAAAAATGCACAGGTAGACAGGACAGGATCCTGGAAGGGCACAATCCTGGAAAGATGGGTCAGGCAGATTCCAGAGCCCAGTTTTCAGGCCAATCTATCTGTAGCTGTACTTGAACTAATCCACAATATTCTCTGGCCCCTTCAAGATGCAAACCTTACAAAAATTTGCCTCTGGACTCAAATTTCAGATTTTCATTTGTTTTGGGAATTTTTCAAAATAAACCCACTACCTTGTTTTCTAACCTTCATCTACCTCATCTCTATGCCCACTCCTTCCCCTCAGGCCCCCTTAATTCTGCTGTCCCTGCCCACTGGGTTACTTTATTCTTTGGCCATCAATATAATCCTTAGAATGCTCTTGTGGGTAGACTCATCCAACTGTGTCTTTTTCCTACTGATTTATTTCACATTACATAGTGTTCCGAGTTGTAGATAGCAGGATTTCATCTTTGTTAATAGGTAGGTAGTGACCTATTTGTTTTACTTCTAGTTCCAATCACCCATCCCATGCTTCAGCACTTCTTGTTTTTGCAGTTCTAGAAAATATTGCAATAGACACTACTGCAGACCCAGAGGTATCAGGGGATACTGTGGATTTAGAAAGGAGTTCTATTCTGGCCAGGATGGTCTGTGGCTCACATATATGCTCTTCTAGAAAAGTCTTGGACATTTTGCCTATAAGATAAGGAAGAAGTCCCTCATTACTGTCTTTCAAATATCTGTCTTGTCTCTTTTGTGCCAAGAATCACATTTTCAAACACAAACTGGGACCTGAGTAAGTGGGGGTCTTTCTCTGTGGCATCTAAGTCTACTGGAGTCTCACAAATGTGGGGGAGAAGCCAAAATAATGTCTGTGGAGCCCCTCATTCCTGAACATTTCCCTGCACATACACTTTGGTCTCTTTGATCCTACTGAGTTTAAGCTCTGTACATCCAAAACAGGTCTCTGTTGCAATGTGGTGACCAGAGAGCATGGACTTTCTTGCCCACCTACTGCATATTTCTCAGGCACTGAATGAAAAAAATTTCTGAGGCCAGAGGTTCTGGGCAGGCAGACGGAGTGGGAGGTGACCAGAGCTTTCAGTTCCTGGCGCTCCCTGTTTGTTACCAGTAGCAGACGTGGCGGTCAACCAGTTGTCTGTTCTCAGTCCATGTCCTCGGAGGCTGCCCAAGTCCCAGGTGGTGTGGATTTCAGGGTCACCATAGGGCAGACGCATGGGGACAGGGGCTAAACCTACTCAGGCCCCCAACAGAGGCCTGTCCTTCAGCCGGCAACATCTATTTGAGCTGTATGAGTCAGTCAGTGACTTTTCCAGGGACTGATTCATGAGTCTGACCACCAAGGTGACTGACCTGGCTAATCCGTAGTCTGGGGGGGAAGGGGAAGGCATCCCGCCTGGCTCTCACCCTGGAAGAACTATCCTAAGTTCTGCCTGTACTTCCAGAACTGACCTATGACATCAGTGTCCTTGGTATACAGATGTGGTTATTATAATGGAGCGTGTGGCAGTGCAGCACTGGGGGTCTTTTGAAGCTGCTTAGAAATAGAAGGGAAGGCCTGGAGTGATATCACAGCAGTTAAGACATTTGCTGCTGACCCTGGATGGACCCAGGTTCGATCCCCAGCATCCCATATGGTCCCCAAGCCAGCCAGAAGCGAGTTCTGAGCACCGCTGGGTATGGCCCCAAAACCAAAATATTAAAATTTAATTTAAAAAAAGAAGTAGAAGAGAAAATATTACCCAGGCATTTTCTAATATAACTAAGGTGTCAGGGGAACAGAGATAGTACAGCAGATAACATGCTCTTGGCTTGCACACAGCTGATCTAAGATCAATCCCTGGTACAAGATAATGGTCTCTCTTACTCCACCAGTTTTCCCAGAGCACAGAGCTAAGAGAAACCCTTGAGGTCTTCGAGATATGATCCCCCAAACAACAACAACAAAAAAAAAAGAATGGAGGGTGTCGATGAATATATATAATGAAACATATTGCATCCTTATGTCATATAGATCTGAGTGAAATTCTCAAATCTTTTTTCTATGACTAAAGATTGATACTCTAGCGTTAATAAAAACACTATACTCACGCAAATAAATGCACATGGAAACACATACAGGCATCACTGGGAAATTGAGATCTGAATAAACACATGATTATAATCCCCAACTGTGACATCTAGTTTTTACTACGAAAAGCCACGTTAAAAAATGAATCTAGGGGTCCGGGAGATAGCATGGAGGTAAGGCATTTGCTTTCATGCAAAAGGTCATCGGTTCGAATCCCGGTGCCCCATATGGTCCCCCGTGCCTGCCAGGAGCAATTTCTAAGCATGGAGCCAGGAGTAACCCCTGAGCACTGCCGGGTGTGACCCAAAAACCAAAAAAAAAAAAAAAAAAGAATCTAAATAGGGTCCTCACAGCAATCTCTGAGCCCAGTGATTGATGAATGAAAAATATGTGTTAGACCTGAGCCTTTATTGTGGAAAGAACAGATTGGCAAAGGGATAAAACCACAATGCCCATGGGGCCAGAAAGATAAGACAGAGAAGTCATTTGTGTTGCTGTAGCAGACCTGAGTTCAATACCCAGTACACATATTCCCCAAATCCCTTAAGAAGTGATTTCTGAGCACAGAGTCAAGAATCAGCCCTAAGCTCTACAGGGTGTAGCCCAAAAACAAATAATAAAACCATGATGCCCATGAACATTCTATGTCCATGAGGTCATTTTTTACAAACACTTTTTTATTTTTCAATTAAGGCACAGTAGGAACTGAAGCGGGAACAAATGAAATAACAAGAATTCCAGAGTCTGAGCTAGAGAGATAGGTGTTAAACTACTACTTGCCTTGTATACTCTTTTTTTTTGTCCCCCAATTCACAATACAGACCAGGTAAAGGGCCTGTGTTGAAGTATATATGGTATATATGGGGTGCATTTACTGTACCTCCTCTTTCTATACAGTCAGTGTAAAGAACACAGCCTGTGGTAAGAATTGGGAGGACTTATCTTTTCTTTTTTATTTATTTATATATATATATATATATATATATATATAAATCCTTTACCAGTGTAACATTCCCATTACCAATATCCCAAGTGTCCTTCCTCCCCACCCTACACTAGCCTGTACTCTAGACAGGCTTTCTACTTACCTCATTCAGTCACATTTTGCTATGATAGTTCTCAGTGTAATTATTTCTGTGACTGCACCAAATGACCCTTGTGGTCAGCTTCATGTCAGGAGCTGGATCCTCCTTATATACTCTTGACTCTGGTTCGATCTGCACTCTGGTTCCCAACAAAAGTGATCTCTGAACACAGACCCAGAAGTAATCCCTGAGCTGTGAGTGGAATGTGACCCAAAAATGAATGGAAAAATGAATCTTTACAGCTGATGATTTCAGAAAAGGGAAAATTAGCACAGCCATTAGAAAGCTGTGTCAAGAGAACAGCCCAGAAACCTGGATTCCAGGCAGGAGGCAGCAAATAGGAAGTACTTAGCCCTACCTGGCAGGTCCTGGATGCCGTAGGAGCTGATATCTGAGCTTCGTGTTGAAAGACAAGGCAGATGAGGCTATTAGACTTCAGTCACAAGCCAGTTTGAGGCTGTCCAAGTTTCACACCCCTGTTCTCCAACCTCCCTGACTTCTGCCTTAGGGTAGATCATCCACTTTGAGCTGGAGGGAAAGTCATTCCAGCCTCCAGAAGCCCCCTTTCCACATTTTCACTAGTGGAATCCATAGGCACAGGGCAGAGCAGAATCTGTAAACCTTACCCTTCAGAAAGTATCTTCCCTCTTGCCATGCCTGGGCATCCTCTACATGGATACACAGGGACAAAACACCAGAGGTCCAGCATGCTCACTGTCGTCATGATGGAATTTATTTGGAGGGTTAACACTAGTAGTGCTCACAGCTTACTCCTGACTCTGCACTCAAGGATCACTCCTGGTAGTGCTTGGAGGTCCATATCGGATACTGGAGATTGTACTTGAGTTGGCTACATGCAAGTACCCTATTTAATATACTGTCTCTTCAGACCCTCACGTTTGAATTTTTGCAAGAAATTGTAGTTGTCTTGTCACAGAAGGGAAAAAAACCTAAAACTTTATAGTGTGTAAGGAAAGGAACACATGTGTATATACATATACATTGGGCTATAGTACATAGACATGCATGTATAAGCATATGCCACTTATGTGCATGCATGGCCACATGCATTAATATTATATATTATATTAATTTAATGTATTCAATATTAATGTATTGATATTACATTGAACTTAATATATTTAATATTAGTGTATTAATATTATATTAATATAATATGCACATGTGATGATGTGATGGGCCTTTCCTCAAGAGGACTCAAAGAAGCCCTCTAATTCAAACTGGACCCCAAGAGCTAGTCCACAACACATCTGAGTGCACAAATATGTATGTCTATATAGATATCATGTGTATACAAGTGCCCTGCCCACATGCAAAGCAAAAAGAGTCATGTATTCCATTCTAAGATTCTGTCCCCTTTTCACAAGAGCCATTTCTATACCAAAGGAAAGTAAATCCCTAAAAGGGATCTTTGGGGTGTGGAGGAGCAAAACATCTTGGCAAACTGAAGATCGATCACCCCAGTCCTAATTCCTGCTTCCACCCAAGCACATCCTCCTGCTCATCATTACTGGCACTGTTGGAAATGCAGATTCTTACTGCCTCTTTTCAGAGGAGGCAGCATAGCCAGATGAAGAGCACAGAGTCTGAGCATAAAACACCATCAGGCTGGCTGTCCGTGGGTTTTTTCTTTTGTGGCTATTGCATGATTGAATTCCAGGGGGATGAATGCTTGTCGGAAAATGGAAAAAGGGACATCACTTCCAGATAGAAGGCAGATCCAGGTTTTGGTGGAAATGCTGGGTTTCTTTACATCTGTCTTTCAGGCTAGCCTATATTAGAGCACCCCATATTTAGACCCTGGGGTGAGTGGGTCATCCACAGCCCAGGCTGAGAGAACAGAGAAAAAACTCCACATTCCCTCCTCTGGTAGTTTCCCCCCTAGTCTGTGGCAGGTGGGCACCATCCTTAGAGAGGAAGAGGAAATTTGTGAGGGTCTCTGTTTAATAATCAAGGAAATGGCCTTAATTAGTAAGTCACTAGAGGCCTTTGAAGAGCCTAGGTTATAATGTGGGATCCCCTCACAGTTAGAATTTGGAGAGACTTGAAAACAGCATTGAAAACACGCGCGCGCGCACACACACACACACACACACACACACACACACACACACACACACACACACACCTGAGCATGCAAAGTTTTGTAGGCCCATGGCAAGAGCAGCATCTAGAGCCAAACTCCACTTCTGCCCATGTCCAGAGTCCCACTCCATTAGTTCCCCAGTGCCAGGAATCTGGTTTGGTTTCGCCACCAAGTCCTCTATATGTGGATAGACATTAGCATGCAGGTATTTCAGGATTCCTGAAACCTTCTTGGAGGCTGGTGTCCAAGTTGATCTGAGTGACAGGGCCAAGATCCCCAACTTCCTGTGGCTTCTACTCTGTGATATGTGCCCCATGTTCTATCACCACCAGCGAGCAAGGCCTCCTCTTTCCTACACATGATTCTTGGAAGATTATAAAATGGGCAGACATGTGGAGATAAAAACAACATTAGCAGTTAAAGACCAGCCCTAGCCCTGGATCTAATCAGTGAAAGGGTGGGGATATGAAATCAGGCTCAAGAGAGAAAGAAAATCTTGATAGAGGAATTATATTGGTTTTGGACCACATCAGACTCTGTTCAGGGATCCCTCCTGGTGGGGTTCAGAGAACAATTTGCAATGCCAGAAATCAGACCCAGCTCACTTGGAAAACTGGCCATCAGGACAACTGGCCTTCAAGACCATTAAAGAAAATGAAATATAAGACAAGTTTAAAAAGGTGCTTTATTTTAGGACCAGAGTGGTAGCTCAGTGGTAGAGTGCTTGCCTTGTATGCAGCTGATCCAGGATGGACCTCGGTTCAATCCTGGGCGTCCCATATGGTCCCCCAAACCAGGAGCGATTTTTGAGCACATAGCCAGGAGTAACCCCTGAGTGTCACCCTGTGTGACCCACCCCCCCAAAAAAATAAAAATTAAAAGTCCGTTTATTTTACCCATGTAAAGACATGAATGAAGACATCACAAAAAGATACCTAAGTGACTAGTCCACAGCACTCCCTAGCTGAGAAATGCAAATCAAAAGCACTCTCAGATAGCTGCAGACACTGTCAGGACAATCCAATCTGACAATATGGGATGTCTATGGGGATAAAAGAGCCCTAAAACTCTGAGGGAACATCAGGTGGCAGAACCACACTGGGAAACTCAAAGCCATTCATAAGATTAAATATAACTAGCTATCTTTCTGTAATCCCACTTGACCTCTAGTTCCACATTCTGAAAGAAAAGAGCAAATCAATCCAACAAAAGTCTGTTTTATTTGTTTGTTTGTTTGTTTGTTTTTTATTTGTTTTGGAGCGACACACAGCAATGCTTAGGGGTTACTCCTGGCTCTACTCTCTGAAATCACTCCTGGTTTGTTCAGGAGTATGGACTTGGTATATATGAAAAAAATCTGGAATGGAGTCAGGATGCAGGAGCAAGGGAGAGATTCTGAAGCTATGAGACCAAGTGAAACAGAGCAAGGAGTCAAGGAAGGCCAATAGGAAGAGAGGACTACAGAGATAGTGCAGTGGGTAGGGCATTTGTCATACCTACAGCTAACCCAGGTTTGATCCCCAGCACCACAGAGTCCCCTGAGCACAGAGCCAGGAGTAAGCCCCGAGTACTCTGGGTGTGGCCCCAAAACAAAACAGAGGGAGGGGGCAGAGCAGTGGCACAGTGGTAGAATGTTTGCCTTGCACATGGCTGACCTAGGACAGACCTTGATTCGATTCTATCCCCAGCGTCCCATATGATCCTCCAAGCCGGGAGCAATTTCTGAGTGCATAGCCAGGAGTAACCCCTGAGTATCACCAAGTGTGCCCCCCTCCAAAAAAGAGGGAGAAAGAACAGAAGGGTAGAGGGTACCAAACTGATATGGGGAGTGGAGAGTGAGACTATTTGCATCAACCAGTACCCCTCCATTAAACCCATTTAGAGAACCAAGATGAAAGATGACCAGGAGGGAGTAGAACCCTATTGGTATGACTTGGGAACAATCTGAGGTTGGAAAGGAAATGAAAAGAGGAGGCATGGAGAGATGCCATCACAAATCCACACCTGAGTTTGAAGTTTGAGGAGCCCAGCTCCTTGTTTTTTAATATCCTCCTACAAACAAGAGCAAAATAGATCACTGCAGGGCAATGCATAGGCCAAGCCTGATCTGTGTCCTGCCCTCAAAGCAGCAACTCATAGCTCTGTCTGGTCCCTGCAAAACCATCTCACAGGCTGTCTGGCCTGTGTTTCCTGGATAGGAGTGGGTGGGCATGGGGGTGGTGTCTGGGAATGGGCGTGGTGTCATGTCTCCCAAACCAGGACTTTGGGGACTGTCCCAGACTGGCTGAACCTTGTTCGGAACCAAATTTCGTGCCCCGACTGTCTGCCTCCAGTCTCTAATCCATGATGACACTGATACCACCAGACTTGGGCCTGTAGAAAAGTTCCATCTGTGCAGATTTTAGGAGTTTTGTCTTTTCTGGGCCAGGGCAGGATAGAACTGTGGCCAAAAGCTGACTCTTTGAAGTGCCAGGAATTCTGATCAGGCCCTAGGCCCGTGATGTTTCTTCTTATCCCCGAGTCCTGGAGCTGGCAACTCCCTTTTTGAAAAACATTCACTATCAACACCTCTCTGTGCTTTATGAGCCCCTGACAGCATACTGGCTGGGGACACACTCTTCAAAGAGGGGCTCTGGCCTTCAGTCTGGCCTCCTCAGTAGAGGTTCTTCCCCCATCCTTTGAACTCCCGAAGTCAATCACTGGAATTTTCTCTTCATGTCTGTGTGTCCTGAGAGGTAACCCCAAGTGTCTACTATGTGGGTTTTATGAGTCATCTGTGCTTCTCAGAACCCAAACACCAAAAACTTCATCCCAGCCTACCCTAGCCAGGAGCTAGGCCCTGGATGAATTTTTTTCAAGGCCTCATCCTCCTACCAAGCCCTTTCCCTCCAGAAACCTCAGAGCTGTACAGGAGTTGAAGAAGAAAGTGGCTAATGATGGAGGCCAGAGTAGAATTCTGCTCACAACACAAAGTCCAGACCTCGGCTTGTCTGCCACCATTTTCTTTCCAACCTCAGATTAATCCCAAGTGATGCCAATAGGTTTCTACCCCTTCCTGGCCAGATTTCATCTTGGTCCTCCAAATGGATTTAGTGGAAGGATACTGGCTGATGCAAAAAAAAATAACTTGGTTCTTTTATTTTAAAAACCCATACTAGCCCCTCTAGACCACATCTGTTGGAACCTTATGCCTTGTCCTTTCCTTCACTGTGGATGTCATGGAGAAAATCTCCATCAGATGCTTCTTGCTATTATAATCACAGGCCCCTGCCCTCATTCTGGAAAGCTCAGTCAGAGGCTCCATGCAGACCCCTGCCCTCATGCTGAGGCATAGCACCCCAGAACAAGCAAGACCCAAGGCTCAGAGCTCAGCTATGTATTTGTCAGGTACAAGCTCCAGTATGGCCTTTTCACCATCTGTTTTGTGGCTCCCTTCTTTTTTTTTTTTTTTTTTTATAAAAAAGGACCATTTGGGGTCATAGCGATAGCACAGTGGTAGGGTGTTTGCCTTGCATGAGGCTGATCCAGGACAGACCTCAGCTCGATTCTCGGCATCCCATATGGTGACCCAAGCCAGGAGTGATTTCTGAGTGCATAGCTTTGAATAACCCGAGCATCACTGGGTGTGCCCCCCCAAAAAAAGATCTTTTCAGGGAGCAGAGGTTTCCTCCACACTCCTTTTTACAAAGTGATCTTTGGAAGAGAAGTGATAGTGGTGTGCGTTGTAAATGGTTTTAGAAACAAAAACACACGGGGGTGTCACCAGTGTCCTTTCTCAAACTGTCCCCAACCTTTGCAGACTTTTGCAGCTTCTAGAATTTCTCTTGCTATAGAACTCCTGGTGAGGCAGGAAATAAACAGGTGCAATAAAATACCTATGGTCTTGGAACATTCCATAAGAAGTACAAGAAACAGGATTTTCTAGGATTTTCTAGGTTCCTGTAGAGCCAATATGAGTTTGTTGGAAAGAGAGTGTGAGCAGTGATCTAAGTAGCAGGCCCTGATCAAAAGTGACCAGTATTGAATCCCTCAAAGTACTTCTCAAAGTACTTTAGTGAGCCTTTTCTAGAATTCTGCTCCGCACTCATTGTTCTGACTTTACACTGGATATGATGATAAAGGGATTATAATACGACTTGGTTGCATAAGTGAATGACCATTCACTGATAATTTTCATTCCCTGGAACTAGGCCTGGAAATAACTTGGCCCTGATACTCTTCAAGGTACTTTGTTATTGTTTGTAAAATATAAATATAAAGTCCACAAGTTGAGTGAGACCGCTCCAGGCACCGTGTTTCTAATCCCTTAGGTCGAGGTATCTGATGAAAGAGGGTAGTGGCAGAGAAATAATACACCAAGTCATTTAGTTAAAGATTCATTGAGTTAGTTTGCTTATTCCTCATGGCCTTTCTCTGCCATCTGCAGCCTCTGCCACGTGCTCATTCTCTCCCAAAACCAGACAGTCTTTCCTTATTTAAACTGACCCCCAATCCCAGGTGGGGGGAATTCAATTCAAATACAAAAGTGGTCTTGGAGAGATAGCACAATAGTAGGGTGTTTGCCTTGCAAGCAGCTGATCCAGGACTGATGGTAAATCTCATATGATCCTCCATGCCTGCCAAGAGTGATTTCTGAGCTCAGAGCCAGGAGTAGCCCCTGAGCACAGCCAGTTATGACCCCAAAACAAAATAAAATAAAATACAAAAGCAACTATCCCATGAGTTTTTACATCTCAAAGGAAGAGGTTAGGGAAAAAAAGAAGTTGGGGAAAGGCTTACAGTTGCTGTTGTTATTTGTCTTAGGGGCCACATCCAAAGATGCTCAGGTCTGTGCTCAGGGTTCACTCCTGGCAGTACTAGGGGTTCAATCCAGGTTTCCAACTGTCCTACCTACTGTACTGTCTGATCCCAACATCCTGTCCTTTCTAACAACCTCCAATTTTCTCGTGTTGGTTATTCTAGATATGGAATTTCACGCTCCCCCCCCCAAAAAAAGTATATACAATTAGTACATTATAGAAGTGGGAGATGGGAGAAAGGGAAAAAATATTTGAAAGAATACTTGATTGTTGGTTTTAAAAGCAGGTAAAATCAAAGAGAGACTTGGGGAGTCATATAAAAGGAGGAAACTTGTTTCAAATCAGAAAGCTCTTGCTCAAAGCAGTGCAGTCAACCATCAGGGCTTTCTTTACCATCACACACAAATGTTGACTGAAGAAAGTGTGTGCGCATGTGTTTGTGTGTGCATGTGTGTGAGGGAGGGAGGGAGGGAGGGATGGTGGGAGAGAGAGAGAGAGAGAGAGAGAGAGAGAGAGAGAGAGAGAGAGAGAGTTTACATATAGCTTCACCTTAAACTAGATTCCCAAGAGGAACCATTTGCATAAGGAATACTTTCAAACTTGTACAATTGTGCCTCACTCTTGGGGCTCGAAGGCTCTTGGATGTTAAGATTCAGAGAGACAATATGAAAACTCTAATGTATTGTAGATCACTCCCATTTCCAAAATCGACCCCCCCCCCAAAAGTGCCTTATTAAAGACCAGCAAAGCTTTAGCAGAGGGCTTCAGACATCCATGCTCAATCTCCCCATCTCCCATATCCCCCACACACACACATACACCAAGTTCCAAGATAGCTCAAAAAGCAGGGGAGAGCATGAAAACTGGGGGTCAGCTGTCTAGTCCCTTCTGCCCACAGAATATAGTTCTGTGTTGAAGCAGAAGCAGAGAACATGAAGCATGAAGGCAGTGGGGTGAAACCTGAAGATTCTGGCCTGGGGGGCACCCACAGCTTGTTCTCATTTAGGGTAGGAGCAGGTTTTCATGTATTTTCATTTCCACTCCCTGGATTTCTGGGTAAAGTAATAGATAAGCTGAGGAATGGGTGGGGTATTTCTGGCTCAAAGCACCTTGCCTTTCCTTTGAAATGCTGCTGGGGTGTGGTGTGTGGTGTGTGTGTGTGTGTGTGTGTGTGTGTGTGTGTGTGTGTGTATGTGTGTGTGTGCATATTACCTCTCAACCCCCTGAAAATGGCAAGAAGCACCGGGCCAGACAGTATTAGGGAGCCCACACATTGCCAGAAAAATGACATGTTTGATAGGGAGCTGGAAGATCCCCAAAGAGGAAGAAAAAAAATCAAGAGTACCCTCCCGCCAACACAATTTAAATTATTTAAACTGCCAGCTTCACAAATAAAGAGCTGGTATTTCTAGGAATGTAGGCAGCTCAGAAACAGGACAGGAACAGGGGAGACCAGGCTGAACCTACAGCCCTTCCCTTAGACCCCAAGTTTTTCACCCTGGAAGGATAGTAAAATGGAGCCAATCCAGGCCAGGTTCAATCCCTGGCAGCCCATATGGTCCCCCAAACCTGCCAGGAGGGATCCTTGGGCTCAGAGGCAGGAGTAAGCTCTGAGTACAGCTGTGTGTATGCAATAATAATAATAATAATAACAATAACAATAACAATAATAGAAACAAAGACAAATCTATGTCACCTGAGGGAGCAAGTGAGGAAAGAGCAAAGAGGAGGGAGCAGAGAACTTCACCCCAATATAACCATCTTCAAGGAAGAAGCCATGACATTGCAGGGGAGGGAGAGACCTGATCGAAGCAGTTCTCTGAAGATCTGGGGGCCACTCCTAGTGATCACAGTCAACCCAAATGGACCATTTAATGCACCAACCCAGCAGTGCTCAGGACAGGACCAAGTGGTTTTGGAATCAACTGGGAATGGGCTAGTTAAAGAGTCCAGGGATTAAGACACTTACCTTGCACATAGTCAAGGGCATCTTCATCCCCAGCACTGCATATGGTTCCCTGAATATCACTGGGTGTGACTCAAACCCTATTCCCCACTAAAAAACATTGGGCCTCTGCTGTCTTTCCCCACTCCATCACTGCTGTTCTACTGGGTAAGATACTTCCCCAAGTGCAAGGTATTGACAAGTTAAAATTCCAAAGAGGTATTTACCTCTCAGGTCTCTACCCAAATACAATTCCACCACCACAGGCCAAGTCTCTGAGGTCCCAGTTCAGAAGGAAAATGCCCTCTTTATCTTTATTTTCAGATGTCTCTGGGCCAGCAGCAGTCTGCAAGAGGGGCGCCATGTCTGAAATGCAAGGGGACATGTTTGGGCTTCGAACCACACTCATGGAGGTAAAGTCACTGTCAGCAAAAGCTCTGCACCTGTGTCTGTGTCTTGGCTTCCTGCAGGGACTAAAACAAAACAGTGGGGCAGTGGGAGGACCTGTGTGTATACCTGCCTGCCTGTCTGCCTGACAAATATGGGGTCCCTGGGGCTCCCAATGGAAGAATAAGACCTGGATTTCTGGGTCCTCAAGGAGAAAGCTGCTAACTCAGCCACATGGGCAGCTGTTGATCAGTGCCTGGTGTCTACCCAGCAGAAGTGTCTGTCCTGGATTTTGGTATTGGAATGTGGGTGCTTGGTTGTGAGTTTTGATCTTAGCATGCTCCAGGATTACAAATAAATTTAAGCCTGTGTCCAAAGTGCCAAGAACCCATCCTGGGATCCCTGATATCATGCCATACTTGCGTCTGCTTTTTTGATCTTCTTAGATGCGAAAACAAGCCGCTCTCCATATAGTCCTACAGAGAATACAATAGCAGTCCTGCACCCCAGCACTTCTTTCGCCCAACACTGGAGGGAGATTGGGGTCCTGGGAGATTAGTGCTGACCTAGACAGAATGTTCCTCAGTGATTCTTACAGGCTCCCAAACTAAGCCCCTCGTTGGAAATTTGCCTTAAACTAACAAACAAAAAATATCTCCAATAGTAACTGGGGTGTCTGCTTCCCCCAACCCTGGATCATTCCTCCACCCTCACAGGCAGCTTCAGCCCCTTTAGGGAAGACCATGCCTCTGTTTGGGTTGAGTGTAGCAGTGACCCCGAACAAAAGTGCTTGGGTGGTCTCATTTACAGCAGGAAAACACGCAAGATTCCAACTCAGAGACCTGAATTTTTAGGGTCTGTGGGTTTGGGGGCTCCTGGGGACCTTCAACTTATCCAATTCATCTTTGACTTATACCGACCCTTCCCACAGCTGAAATACTCCAAGGAAACAGTTTGATTTTAATCTCTGTAGCCTGTATAGTCCGGAGAAAGTGAGGCTCCCTCTCATGTCACCTCACAGCCCTGCAACTGCTATGGGATGTCTGAGAACTCCACAATGGTGTCAGCTGTCAGAAGACATGAGGCAGGTAGTGGAGCGGTGGCACAGCAGTAGGGCATTTGTCTTGCAGGCGACTGACCCAGGACAGGCCTGGGTTCAATTCCCGGTGTTTCATATGGTCCCCCCAAGCCAGGAGCAATTTCTGAGCACATAGCCAAGAGTAACCCCTGAGTGTCACCAGGTGTGCCCTTCCCCAAAAAAGACACGAGATCCTAGGCTAGCACGGGCAAGGCAGATGCCTTACCACTTGCTCCACCGCTCCAGCCCAGGAACTTAGTTCTTTATTCTTTGTCTCCAAGTCTCATTTGTCTCTTAGCCCCTGGGTCCTGCAGCCAGGTATGCAAAGGGCAAGACCCCAAGGGTCTCCAAGGCTGCTGGTGTCTGATTGGTCCCTGCTGCCCAACTTCTCAAGTGACCCAAGTTTGCCCTGACCCAGCAGACCTCTTACACCCCTTCTCCTGCCCCCCCCCCAGGAAAATGTGCAGATCTTGCAAGTGCAGCCAGGAAGAACACTGCCTGACCTCTGACCTGGAAGACGACTGCAAGATTGGCGGCCTGCTAGCCGGCTCCAAGTATGCATCGCTCACAGCCCGGGTGAAGGGTGGGGATGGCATCCGAATCTACAAGAGGAACCGCATGATCATGACCAACCCCATTGCCACTGGGAAAGATCCCACATTTGACACCATCACCTATGAATGGGCCCCACCTGGGGTCACCCAGAAACTGGTGAGTGGATTTACCAGCCTAGAACCCAGAACCTGTTTTGCATCTTTTAACTTGGGAAGTTGTTATCTTGAAGATGGGGCACACCTTTCTGTGCTCAGGGACCAGTCCTAGGGAGACCCTATGAGGTGCCAGAGATCAAACCAGGGTGAGCACCTCAACCACTCTGTTCTCTCTCTCTCTTTCTTTCTCTCTCTCTTTCTCTTTCTTTCTCTCTCTCTTTCTCTTTCTCTCTTTCTCCACTCTCATCTCTATAGTTTTGAGTTTTGGGGGGATTTGCTTTGTTTTGTTTCGGTTTTTGGTTTTGGGCTCACACCCAGCTGCATTCAGGAGTTAGTTCTGGCTCTACACTCAGAAATCACTCCTGGCAGGCACTGGGGACCATATGGGATGCCAGGATTCAAACCACTGTCCATCCTGGATCTGCTACTTGCAAGGCAAACACCCTACCTCTGTGCTATCTCCCCGGCCCCAACACAAAGATAATTTTTTAAGTCATATAGTTTGAAGACAGCTTTTGAAAGAAGAGTTCAGTATGCAGGATGCCCCTCTTCCTGCAAGGTCAGAATTCTCTTATGCACATGGACTCCAAAGCAGGTTTGTTAGTCTTTGCCAACTGGCAGAAGGGAGCTAGCTCGGGCTCTGTCAGGTGGGGAGAGGTTAGCCATCAAGTGGATTCTCCTCGGGCTCTGTGGGCTCAGTGGTCATGATGTCTGTCTCCTTCTAGGGCATCCAGTACATGGAGCTCATCCCCAAGGAGAAGCAGCCAGTGACAGGCACCGAGGGATCTTTCTATCGCCGCCGCCAGCTCATGCACCAGCTCCCCATCTATGACCAGAACCCATCTCGCTGCCTGGGGCTTGCAGAGAACGAGCTGAAGCTGATGGAAGAATTTATCAAGCAGTATAAGAGTGAGGCCCTCGGGGTGGGTGAAGTGGCTCTCCCCGGGCAAGGTGGCTTGCCCAAGGAGGATGGGAAGACTCAGGGGAAACCAGATGGCACAGAGACGGCAGCCCCCACTACCAACGGCAGCATTGGGGACCCGGCCAAAGAAGTGGAATATGTAAGTCTTATCTACACAACACAATCTCTGTATGAGAGTCTATTCCTTTACTCCTAACTTCACCCCTGCAGAAACCCCTGTATTTATGCCTTCCTTCACACCTACATTCATACCTACCTGCATTCCTACATTCATGCCTGCAGACAGCAGACACACCTGTATCCATGCCTACCAGCATGCCTACACTCATAACTGCAGACACACCTGCATTTGTTACTATGTCCACATTCACTTTTCCCTGCACATCTTAATTCATCTGCATGTGTGCCTGCTTTTATCCCTGCATTCACTGCTGCGTTGATTGTTCATTCTCTCCTGCTTCTATGTCCAAGCCATCGAGCAATTCTTTTCTCTATGCCAGACACAATGAAAAAATAATGCAAACTCACTTCCCTCAAATGCTCATTGCACAGTAAGGGGGGTCACAGAACATCAAACCATGATCATGCTGGGAATTGGGGGACAGGCCAACTACAGACCTTGAGGGGCAATACTGAGCATATGAAGAATCAACCCGAGGGTCCAGGCTAGAAACTGCAGGTGCTAGTTGGGACCATGATTGCATGTACAGGAGGGCATCTTCCTGAAGAGTCCACACCCCACCTCTATCCAGACACCCCTCAGACCTGATTAGCCATAGGATCTGCCATAGGATTGGTCATCTGATCTAAAAAAACAAACAGAGACTCCACCCCTGCCGCCCCACCCCTCCCACCAGAGTCACAGACTTGGGACTTATCTCTGGAAGCTCAGGGGTGGCCCAGCTCTGCGCCTCGGAGTTTCCTGCCAGGGGAGAACATGGTTGATGTATGGTGGGAGCTCAAGATCCTTGGGACTGTTAGCGGAGGCACAAAGAGGCTGATCAGGAGAGGAGGAACATGAAGACTGGCCATCCAGCCTGGTTGTATAAGAAGGCAAGGATAGGCTGAAGTCAGGGCAACCTGGATTGACATGTGTGCACCTTAGAGGATATTTGGAGACAGACCTCACCCTTCAGATATCTCACTTCCTGGATTATGGGAATAAGGCCCCACACTTCCTCTTTTAGGGGTTGGACAATGGTATTCAAAGAGCCACTTCTCAGAGGGATTCAGTACTGAGGATCAGAAAAGGGGACACCCAGTGACAGTGTTCCTGGACCTGTTCTCCCCATGCCGATTCTCTCTGTGGTCTCTATCGCTGGATGCCATTCATTCCACCTCTGGGGACAGCCACCAGTAATGGTGGTGACCAGGCAGCAGGGCCAATCCCTGGGGAATGGACAGTATAGTGCATTCTTTTAACTTTATTTATTGATTGGTTTGTTGTTTTGGGGGCCACACGCAGTGGCACTCAGGGATCTATCCTGGCTCTGCACTCAGAAATCGCCCTTGGCAGGCAAAGGAATCATATGGGATTCCAGGAATCAAATCAGTTCCCTCCTGGGTCGGCCGAATGCAAGGCAAATGCCCTAGTGTTGTGTTATCTCTCCGGTCCCTGCCATGCATTTCTTTTGGCTCTGCTTGCAGATTTGTGCTACAGGAAGTGGGGCAAAGATCAGGAAGCCATCAATATGCATCTGGGCAGAATAGTTCTCTTCTACTTTGGAACCCCACTCCCTTCTGCATCCCAAATTTAGAGCAAAAGAGAAGAGAGAGGTCTGTGGTCATGCAGATCCACCACCACCCCAATCCCCCTTTTCTTTCTGGGTCAGAGGGCCCATGGGGGCAGGAGTTTGTTGGGGGCAAATTGCCAGAGCCACACAGGCCTCAAATCACCTGTGACCACCCCTCAACACAGACCATGTAGGGACATCCCTGCCTGCCCATCTGTACTCAGAAACTGGGGAGCAGTGCTGTCCAGCCCCAGACAATATACTCGTGAGCAGGGGAACCTCTGTGTCTGGGCCTCGCAGACATTTGGCTCTCATGCACACAACGGGCTCCTGCCAGGCCTGGCTTGAGACACAAAAAACCCAGGCCCATACTGCAGCCCTTCTGAGCTGGGATGAGGAGAACCCCAGACAATCAGGGGTACAGTGTGAAGACAGCCCACACTGGCTCTATATCACCATGGTTACTGGCTTCTCCGCTCCACCTCGGCGGTGGAGAGATTTTAACGACATTAAAGATTTTATTTTTCCATAAAAAATTCCCTTTACCCCACTTTTGGTTCCATAAATACTTTTCCGCATGGCCCCCACGATACTCCCTTTGCTACGGTGGCTGAGAGTTCATTGACCTGAGCAGAGTGAGGCGCCACTCCCCCAGCCAGCTGCTCTAGGCTCACCCCCACAGGGACAGACAGACAGGGCAGACAGGAGCCAAGGGGCGAGAAATGCAAAGAATGGACAGAACCTCGCAGGGTTCTGGGGCTGCCCCCCAGAGACGCGCCTCATCACCATAAGAGGGAATGGGAGAGGCTGTTTATAAATAAATTGTGTGTTTGTGTTGGGCAGAAGCCAACTCTGGCTTTGAGGTCCTGATACTAGTCTTCACTGGGTTGGTAGAGGGAACATTCTCTGGGTGCCAGGGCTTAACAGAGCAGGCTGTGAAGATGAGCCCTCCAGAGGAGAAAGGCAGGACCAGTCAGAACAACACAAAGAGGACCTGTGTGGGCCAGATGCCAGCCTTCCAGATGGTTCTCAGCCCAGAGACCCTTGGCTGGCCCTTTATTGCCTTAAACATGGTGCATCTCAAAAATGATCCAGTTTCTAGGTTGCTTTACCTCAAATATTCCCTGAGATGCTCCCTGAGGGACCACCATGACAGGGCCTGACCTCTGACCTCTGTCCTCTGACCTCTATCCTTGTGTTCCTTGGAAGCAGTGGGTAGGCATGAGGCTAGAAGTTTATTTTCCTAGCCTAGGTGCTGGGACTACATTTGAAGACCTCCAAATCCATTCCTAGAGGGATCTGTTCCCCTGGCAGTCACTGGACTTTCTGGTCACCGTAGGATGGGCCACAGCCCCTCACTGTCTTCTATGGAAGTGGGGGATCCATTGGAGGTGGTGGATAAGTGCCCCCTTCTTGCAGAAGTATTCAAGATTTTGCTGCCATACCTGTGATTGGTATATGGCCAGCACTCCCCGACTTGGTGGGTGCAGGGTGAGCAGGTGATAGGGCTAATATATAGAGTTTGCCAACTCTTTTCTCAGTTCCAGTTAATGCAGATCGTCCCCCATTCAATTCCCAGAAAGCCAGAAAAACTCATTGTCCACACGGCCCCCCAGAACACAGCCGACACTACACTCTGCTAAAAAAATACTAGGAACGTTTACAGGAGCATCTGATTGCAGAGATTTCAGAGCATGGGGAAGCTCTTGGAACCCTTGACAAGTCCCAAAGCCACAGGGCCTGCATTCCTGACAACCCCAGAAGTGCCCATGGCTGCTGACCACTAGATAAAGCACCAATTCCAAGAGAGGTCATTGCTATCACTGAACCCCCACGGGCAACTTATCTCTGCTGAGCTGGTTCATACGCTCTTGGGGATTCTCCTAGTGTTGGCCTCTGACCATTTGGTCTCTGGAACTATGCATGCCAGTGCCCTGTTCCAGGAGAGTCTCAGAGGTCAGGAGTGGAACTAAATCTCAATGGGCAGTAGCTTTGACAAACTCCCCACCGTGTCAGGGGTTCAACAGACAAAAAAGGTCTGAGGCATGGCTCATTTGAGAGCAGAGGGGGGAAAACAATGTCACTGGGAGGAAGAGTGAGATTATGCAGTTTAACCTGCAATACACTTCATCTCCATGGGAAAATGGTCCCAGTCCTATCACTTCCCCTCCATCCAGAGGGCCTAGAGAGGAAAGACAGTCTTTCTGGCACAGTGTTTGACCTGCAAACTCAAGAGGAAGGTTCAGAGAGGGGAGGCCACAAACCGAACACCACACAGTAGTCCTTCCCACCTTAAGTCCACAGATGTGGTAGCAAACTGAATCCAGGCAGAGGAATCAGACAGAGCTGACAAACTTGGGCTCCCCTTACTGAATCATGGTGTCTCCCTAAAAAAGGATCTGGGTTATCTGGGAGGGTTGCCACAGCTTCCCCAGCTGCCTCAGAGTTCAGTAGGGCCAACTGGCTCAATTCCCCTCCCAATAAATGACAGAAGCAAAGTCAGAAAGTTGGAGGAAGATACCATAAAGTACCACAAAACTGTGTGTCATGGCCACTGTCCTCCTCTCTGCCACAGAATCTTTCTGTCTGGGAAAACTTTAATTAATTTATGTATTTATCTTCAGTTTTGAGGGGCCACACCCAGCAGTGCTCAAGCATTACTCCTGGCCCTGCACTCAAGATTTCACTCCTGTCAGTTCTTGGGGGACCATAGGGGTTGCTGGAGATCAAATCTGTGTCAGTGGCTTGCAAGGCAGCCTGACTTCCTGCTGTACTATTTATTGCTCCAGTACCCCCCAAAGAATGCTCCAAACAGCATTATTTTTAACAACAAACACAGGTGTCCTTTCACTCTTGCAATAGTTACATGATTTAAAATTTTGAGGTCGGTGTCGGAGAGATAGCATGGAGGTAGGGCATTTGCCTTGCATGCAGAAGGATGGTGGTTGGAATCCTAGCATCCCATATAGTCCCCTGAGCCTGCCAGGAGCAATTTCTGAGCGTAGAGCAAGGAGTAACCCCTGAGCAATGCAGGGTGTGACCTAAAAAAAAAACAACAAAAAATGTTGAGGACGTTTTAATATTCGCAATGTTATCCAGTTTCATTTCCCTTATACTGGTTATCAGTAGCAATTTCCCCCTTGATGAAAAATTCCTTAGGGTCTGAGTGACTTTGAAGAAGTTTGCAAAATGCCCTGCTATGCATGTGCTTTATTCTCTGTCTCTATGTGGCTAACCGGTTCTCACCCCACACTCCAGTGGGAACCAGGACAAGAAGTAAAGAGACCTTGGGGGAATCTCCAATCTGACCATCTGGGTCTGGGTCTCCCCTTTTCCCAACCCACAGGTGTGTGAACTGTGCAAGGGGGCTGCTCCGGTCGACAGCCCAGTGGTCTATGCAGACCGGGCAGGCTACAACAAGCAGTGGCACCCAGGCTGCTTCACGTGTGCCCAGTGTGCTGAGCCACTAGTGGATCTCATCTACTTCTGGAAGGATGGAGCACCCTGGTGTGGCCGACATTACTGCCAGAGCCTGCGGCCACGATGCTCTGGCTGTGACGAGGTGAGGAGGAAGAACCAAGGAGAATGGGCTCCGAGCTGGTGCCTACCTGGGAGCCTGAGGGTGGGACAGTGCCTGGCACTTAGGAGTTCAGGACATCAAGATGAACCCTGACTGGGACATGAGCAGCATTCACTGACACAGTACAGAATGAGATGCCATCACCACCATAAGGGCAGTGGCAGTGGTGATGGTGGCATGGACCACCAGTCCAGGTCTTGCTGCCTGCCACATTCCCTCCAATCTGGGGGTCCCCAAAGGTTTCTACTAAGGCAGGATCTGCCATTAGCAGGAACATGGGCAATCTTGGGTTGTTGGGAGCCTTGTTCTGTGGGGCCTGCAGATCACTGTTAGGGACACCAACTCTCCTCCAATACAGAAAATGGTTTTAGGGCTGGTACTCCAAGCCCTGAAGGGACACATGCCGCCCCAACTCATGATCCCTCTGCCCAGCACTCACTACCCTAGGGTACCATGTAGCAGGGCCTACAGGGGTGAAATAGGGAACTAGTCATTCTCATGCATGGATAGAAAGTGAGGCAGGGACATAAATTATTTATCCAAAGTCTTGTAGCCAATGTGTATGGGAGACACCACTCTGATTAATCCTAAGCCCACCTGATTGACAATGCCAAAGTATCACTTGACCCTAAGGGAAAGGGAACCTGTGCCATCTACCCCAGGGTGACCCTGAGAACTTAATTGTGGGTGGGGCTCCCCCCAGAATCTGTCCTAAGGACTCAGGAGCCTCCAGGTGCTCAGCATCCCACAAATATCCTTGGGTCCAGCCATTCTATCCTCACCCCAGAAGCAAAGGGCCACCAGCACCCCTTACACTATTCTGATATTGGAGCCTGTGAGAGGCTCCCCAAGGAGAGGAGGCAGCTGAGTTTTTCACAGCCCATGTCTGCTGGCCCCCAAAGAACTTGAACTTGTCTCTTGTACCCCCAGATCATCTTCTCTGAGGACTTCCAGCGAGTGGAGGGCCTAGCCTGGCACCGGAAGCACTTTGTGTGTGAGGCCTGTGAGCAGCCTCTCAGTGGCCGGGCCTACATTGTCACCCATGGTCACCTCCTGTGCCCTACCTGCAGCAAGTCCAACCGCTCCTGAGGGTGCCCGGGCCCAGCCTGTATAGCCACAGCCAACAACATGAACTACAGGAAGTCAGGCTCAGTCAGCCTGAGGCAATCTCAGGACTCTGGCCAAGTGTCTACATCCCATCAAAGAGGGCTCCCAGCCCAGAGGGGATCCAGAGACCCAGTCAGCACAACCTCCTCCTCCATGGGATTTACATTTACATACAACATGTTTTGTGTCATGACGAGGCAGAAATAAAAGCCGTAAGAAGTCCATCTGTCCAGTCTCCTTGTGTGTCTCTGAACCTGATGTTTCCCCAAGTATAGAAAAGAAAGGAAGTACTGGAATATTTCAGGGGACAGAGTGGTTGCCTGTGCAACTAGGGAGCACTGATGATTTTTCTGAAAAAGGGCACAATGGGCCCATGCTCTAGGGAACTATGGTAGAGTCTGAATAGGACTTGGGGGAGCTCTCACCCTACCCAGCATTCCCTACCTATTACATCTTATTACTTCCGGGACTGCTAGCCAGAGATGTGGTATGCACACCTCCATTTCACTGAAGGGAGCATAGCTGTCATGTTTACTGATCCCCCCAAAACTGGAGCCTTTACCAGGGACCCCACTTGGATGGGTCCAAGCTCAGCCAGATGTTGGACAAACCCCAAGTAAAATAGTGGGGAGCAACTCCATGAGGCCATCTGAACTCCACCTGAAAATGTGCAGACAGAAAAGGCAGACAGGGAAAAATATCAGGTTTGTTGATAAACCGTAGGTGTTTGGGGGTTTTTTCTTTTTTTATTTCCTTTGATATATTTATTTATTTTGTTTTGCTTCTTTTGTTTGTTTTTGGGCCACACCCGGTGATGCTCAGGACTTACTCTGGCTTTGTGCTCAGAAATCATTCCTGGCTTGGGGATACCAGAGGATTGAACAGCACTATTTCATGGATTTGCTGTGTGCAAGGCAAATGCCTTACCACTGCGCTACCACTCCGGCCC
>PVKC010007940.1:15099-28908 GCA_004027635.1 Crocidura indochinensis | reverse complement strand
TCCAAGACAGAAACTCAGCCACGATTACTAATACTAAGGAGTCAGTGCTTGAGATCTGGAGCTTTTCCAATCTGAAATTCCACCTCTAACTTCTAGACTTTGAGGTTTAGGCTCTGCTCTATCTCTGTCTGTTTTTTAGATTGTTTAGGAAGGATCACCTTCCATCCATGTCTGAATTTCAGTCTGAATGAGTTGGATTACTTAAGGATTATTTATTTAGAAAGTTGGAAGGTTAGTCTTGGAAACATAGCTTCAGAAACCCAAGTTATCTAATTAAGAAAAATTAAACACCAGATATTTCTTGACCAAGAACCTTATATTTATGCATCTATGGCTATCCTCAAATATTCTTTTGGGTTTTAAATTATATATATTTTATATAAAACTACACATATATGTATATATTCATGATATTCAAAGAAATTTGGTTTGCAAATGTGGTTGTGCAACAAAATATAAACAGAAAAATGTATTATTTCTCCTGGAGACATAGAAAAAACACTTAATTTCTCAAATTTTTCATCGTAAAACAAATAATATTGCTAGTGTCCTTATTTATTTTACTTCTTATGCATCATTTTTAGGAAATGTTTCTCTGTAGTGTAAGGCTCTTAGAGCTATTAGATAATTAACATGAATTGAAGACAATCAAACTAATCTTGGACCTCCCAAGTCCCAAAACTAATTAATAATTTAATTGCAAATACTTTCTAATAGAAATGCAGTAAAACAAGAGTTTGATATTTTAGATGAGAATTCTATGGTCAAAAAAAAATAACACCCAACACCCAAGTGTAAGTATACTATGTAATATACCACAGTGATCATGCTCATAGAGAGTGAACCTATTTTCCTTGCCTTGCTAGAAAATATCAGAAAAGAGTTTTCTGAAAGATCATGACATCATACATTCAACAATTAATACCTAAGAGTTAGGCATCTAGAATGGACCAAACATAGATAGGCACACTAAATTAGGGGATATTGGAAAGGTATATAAGATCACAATAATCCAATTAATCTACTTAATACAATTGCTCTATACAATTTTATTTCTGGATGCCCTGAATATTTTCATCTTAAGTTATTTTCAAGTTGGGCAAATACAAATACCATTACTTCCCAGGATCCTTATTTTGTGGCTTTATTTAATTCTCTTTAGTAATATATATACCTATATATATTCGTAATATATACATATATACAAATACATATATGCAAATACATACAAATTCAAATATATATACAAATGCCATTATTTTCCAGTATTCTTATTTTGTGGTTTTATTTACATTCTCTTTAATAATATATGTATATAATCCTGCTTTCTTTTGATAATTGAGACTTGAAAATATCTCCTCACTTAAAATAAGCGAGGAAGAAAAATCAACTAGCTTGAGGATCTCAGTTGGTGACATACAATCATGGATTAAACTTTTGATTTAAGCAATCTTAATCAGAATCTAAATTATAAAACAGAGTTGGCCTAGAGAAGCAGATCACAAGATAGAAGGGATAGGAAGATATAGCAAGGAATGAACTATCAGGAAATCAAGTTTAAAGAAGCAAGATGTTTTAAAGCTAGATCAGACAAAAGAGATTTTGATATGCAATGACATCATTATTGATGAAGGACCCGAAGAATAGAAAATGACTCAGCCGTGAGTCATTTTAGCCAAAGTTTCATTAGACATTCGTCTTGAACCAAGCATACTGGCTATATTCCTTTCCTCAACTATAACATCGATTCTCAGATATAATCGCAACAAAAGAATCCTGAAAACTTGATATAACTCTTTTATTAAATAAGAAACAAGCTGGGAACAGGAAGAATGAGAAGCTCTGCTCAGAAATATTTGCAATATTATATTTATAAAACCTTCAAAAGGGAGCTCATAGAAGTTGATCTTCACTGGTTAAGACTGACAGGTTTCCCAGAACCAAAATCAATTGGCTTGAATTTACTAAATTATGGTCATAAAGAAGTAAGGCTCAGACTTCATTTGTAATTGAAGTGAGCTATTGGGAAAAATAGGTCGTATGCATCACTTGAACTGTATGCGGGTCATTGACTCATATTGACTCAGATGCCAAGGGATGGTCCCTGCTTCCATTTTTATTTTTTAACTACACTCGAGTGCCCAAATCACCCCAGGACTATTATATGACAACAGCACAGACTCATCTTAGGAGTCATATACCCTGTATGGAGTCCAGCCAATTATATTTTAAATGGGTTTTATAAGTGATTAGGACATATGTGAACTGAACATTCTGATTTGAGAAAAGCTGTCTGATTTCAAGCAGTACATTCACAGTTATGAAAGTTGAACCCCTGAATCAAACTGAAAGTTATTTAAATATTCAACCTAGGTCACCAAAATTGAATCTGACTAATGTGCTTTCCTCCTCTCCCACACATTATTTTTTATCTTAAGTATGAGTATTTCAGCTGATATGCGATAAAAAGGAAATTGTAATCCCCCCCAACCCAAAGAAAAAGGCCAAAATGTCAATTGGGCTTAGTTTTAAGTTCTATATATTCTTCCTTGATCTTCAACTAAGAAAAATATCTGACTCAAAGCCTCCCTTCTTTCTTTGGTTTCTTAAATCCTAAAGACATTAAATATAAAAATGTAAGCTAGAAAAAAAATGTGACAAATAAATCTTTTCTATAAAGCACTCTGCCTTTTAATTTAATACAAGTAGTTTGGTGAATATTCTTCTATAAACAAATCCATGGTTTGTTCATTTATTCAGAAGCATGAAGGAGTGCAGATGTAAAGTTTTAGATAAAATTGGATGAAGTTCCAGGAACGAACTCGAAGAAGTCAAGACTGAGCAATTTGTGTGGATGCCATTGATCTCTCTTCTTTCTCTTGCATTATTATCTCTGGCCACAAAAGGATTAACGAACTCATGCAAACCATTCAGCTCTCCAGCCTTTGGCAGACCTTATCTATCTAGCTCGAATGGAACTCGATGGAGAAAAAAAAATAAAAGCAGACAATGAGAGCTTGAAACTCAACTACTTGATTTTTCTATTCCTCTCGCCCATCTCCAATCAGCTGCAAACACACACATGCAGCAGACAAAAAAATAGTAAGGACTCCAAGTAAAATGGATGCCTTTCTTTTATTTCCTCTTTGCTACAGGCAGAGAGCTTTGGCTAGCCACTCCATTAGAAATGAGAGAAAAGGTAGACTCGTCTTATTTGATTAGAACTGTCACCATCACATTGCAGAAGCAATTAGTCCGTGCCAGGCTTATTCAGGCCTTGGATTCCTTTCACCAGTGAGAAAGGGAACACTCGAGGCCTATGAATTGGAGCGTGGCATCTGCCGCACACTGAGAGGAGAGGTCGGGGGTCACTGCTTGATTTTGATAAAGCGTGCCAGATTAATTGTCTTCGGTAATCCTGTTTGTCATGGTAGATATGTGGAGGAGTCTTTGTGGCCTGGGTTGCCATATGGGCCAGCCTGCTGCTTGCCTATTGAGGGCTCCCACCCCCACACATGCTCTGCACACTTGGACTGGTTCCCAGGGCCTTGTGGACCAGGGGGTGGGGCCTCTTGATCCTATTCAGTACCCCCCCCCCCCAATTCCCCCCCTTCCCTCTCAGTTCCACAAACAGGCTTCCTAATCTTCAGGCCTGCCAAAGCTATTGAAAGGGGCTGCATTATTCAGAGGGAAAGAGGGTAAGAGGAGGAGGGGACCAGAGAGGAGAGAAAAGGGATGAGAGGAGGGAGAAATCCCAGTTCTGGAGAGGGACTGAAAGACTCTACAGACCAGGAGGGAGAAGGGGGACTGGAGATGAAAGGGGGGGGGCAGAAAAATATAATTACATAAAATAGCAGCCAGATACTTCAGGGCCTGCTCTTCAGGAGGCTGATTATAGCTCCTGTCCCAATCTGAATCTATCACCAAATTATACCCTGCCTCTTTTGTAAAATAAATGTTAATAAGAGGTAATTTGGGCCCTGCTGATTTGTGAAGCTCAATGGAGATAGAAAGAAAAAAAAAATTTTTTTCTGCCGTGTGTGTGTGTGAGTGAGTGAGTGTGTGTGTGTGTGTGTGTGTGTGTGTGTGTGTGTGTGTGTGTGTGTGTGTGCAGGCACACGCTTGTGTTTATTGTAATATCTGAAAATCTGGACAGTTGTTTTTTATTTCCCCCCATTCTTTCAACCAGAGTTTCTATTCAACCACACGAGATGAAACACAAGTTTGATGGCCTGACACAAGGGCCAGAGTATAGAAGTCCGAGTTCCATGATAAAAAATGTATATACAGATTAAAACTGCTTTCTTTAGCCAATGGAAGTAGTTTAGGTGCTGGGGAGAGGATGTACCCTGGAATTGAGAAGAATTTGGGGCTGGAGAGGAGGGACGATGAAGAAAAGGAAGAGCAAAAGGAGGAGGTAAAGAAAGAACACTATAATGGAGGAGGGGTTCTTAGCTCTAAATAGCTTTGCCTTTCTTTGGTTTAAAATCAAGACTTTTTCTTAATTCTTTTTTTTTTCATTTACATAATCATTATTTGAGTTGCTGACAATTCTTTGGTCTTTTTTTTTTTTACATTTAAAAGCACAAAAAGAAAATAGAGACAATCCTGTGACAGATCTTTTGAAACTGTTCTTCTGATGTGTATTTACGAAGAGATTTAGAAATGGAGCAATTAGAAACAATGAATAATAATCTTCTGATCAGACAAAAGCATGGAGATATTAAAATAGAAATACTCTATCCTAAAATCCCACAAGAAGCTCTCATATCTTATCTTTCTGATTCTTTGCAAACAGAGGACATTGAAGTGGGCGCTCAGGGATTAAATTTTAGAGGAGAGATAGGTTTAGGACACAGCTAGGGAGGTCTAGGACATAGATAATTTGAAGTCTATATTTTTGGGGGTGGATAACACACTTGGTAGTACTTAGGGCTTATGCCTTTGTCTACACTCAGGAATTCCTCTTGGAGGGACTCAGAAGACCAATATGGGATGCCAGGGATGGAACCCAGGTCAGCCACATGCTAAGCAAATGCCCTACATGTTGTACTATGGCTATGGCCCTGATTCTTTTTACTTGCATGTGATAATGTGATATTATTACTTATCAGATTGCCAGAAAATCATGACAGATTTTTAAAAGTTAAGTGATTGAATTGAGGATACATTATTCAGTCTGTGTTCTTTATTCTAGATTTTCCAGAGGAAAAGTTTGGGGTGAGTTTTATTATATTTCTCTACCCAAATGGGTTGGTAGAAAGATATTATGATCCTCAGAACTATAAATATATACATTTTAATTAAGAAATCTGTTTTTTGTTAGTGGTATTAAGGATGCAATTCAGAACACATATCTGCAAGGCATGTGTTCTACCACTGAGCCATATCCTCAGTTGTAAACAGTTTGAGAAGAGTAAAGATGCGGTATACCTCACATACCTGGCTCAGGGCTTATGCCTATTGTTTCTTTGTTCTTGATGATGGAGATCAAATGAGTGTCAGCCCTGTGCCAGATAGAGACCTTTTATTGTCCCTGTATTATTTTGTCAGCCCCACTGTCAACATTTATTTATTTATTTATTTTTATTTTCTTGGGGCTACACCAGGTGGTAGTCAGGGATTACTTCTGACTCTGTGCTCAGAAATCACTCATGACAATCTTGGGGAACCATATTGGATGTCAGAGATTGATCCCAGGTCTGCTGCATGCAAGATGAAAGCCTTACTCACTGTGCTATCAGTCTGAGCCCTTGTCAACATTTTTTAAGTTATTTTGTCTCTGCATGGAGACAAGGGTGAATACAAATCTATCCCATGGAGCTTGTGGTTCTGAGGTTATAACATTGTCATTTCAGAAAGCAACAAAGTGGGGCCCGGGAGATAGCATGGAGGTAAGGCGTTTGCCTTTCATGCAAAAGGTCATCGGTTAGAATCCCGGTGCCCCATATGGTCCCCCGTGCCTGTCAGGAGCAATTTCTGAGCATGGAGCCAGGAGTAACCCCTGAGAGCTGCCGGGTGTGACCCAAAAAACAAAACAAAACAAAACAAAAAAAGAAAGCAACAAAGTGCTAGGCACACCCTCTGAACTTTCTACAATTTTATTTATTTGTTTTAAAAACATAATTTTATTAATAAAAAATTGGTTTTGTACACTTGAAATAAAATTATAATTAATATGGGAATACATATTAATATATGTTAGATAACATCTAGCTATTAGCACAAAACAAAGGCGTTCCCTCATATTCCTCATTCCTTAACATCTATCCTTTGTTGTGTAAAAGCCCACCTTGATCACTTGACCTTCCTGCTAGGTAGATTGGTATTGATTTAATAAAGAAAACGCACGTTGGCTTGGCACACTCAGAGATTTCATGAGGCAACAAACAATCTGACTCCATGACTCTCTCCTGACTGGCTTGGTTTATTAATCCTTCGCAGTTATCCTACCTGCTTCAGACCCGCCAGCCTGAAGATGGAAATAAGGTGTGTGGGGTGATCTCAGAATTCAAGTGGATTTATTTTTACAATTATGAATGGATATTATCTACTCAATATCTTGCCTCACTTTAGACTAATCCAATCTTCTCATGTGGGCACTATTTCTTCTATGTAAATGAGGAAAAAGTGAGATTTAGAAAGTGTAGTGTAATTATATGTATATATACACTACATATATATATATATATACACTACAAGTCCCAAGTATTAATTAGATACTCAGTTTATTTTTGACCTCTTGGGAACTATTGCACAAATATTACTTGTGAAAACGTCTTGGACATGAGTGAATATATTCCTATGTTGGCATCAGTTTTTATCCCTTGTAGCTCCCTGATTGGATCTGGTAAGAAGACAAGTTTGATGTTCATTGGCTTTTATTTTATTTTCTTACATTTTAATTGCGGTTCTGTGGTTTACATTGCAATTAACAATGATTTTTCATGCACATAATTCCAATTGGTTATGAGACTCACTGCCTTTAAATCATGTTTTCAAGCCTTAATGGGCAGTGTTTGAGCACTGGGTATCCCGCCAAAGAGATATTTCCCAGAGCTTGATTTGTAATAGGCTTCAAATCCCTTAGCAATGTTGCTCTAAGAAGTATCCAACTGACAGATGATAATGATGTTCTAGTTGTTTGAATCTTATTTAGAACAGCAAGGCTTTTAGTTGTGTTCTGGGGCTAGACCCAATGGTGCTCAGGGCTTACTCTTGGCTCTGCACTCAGGGATCACTCCTGGAATCTTTGGGGGTAGTCAGGGGATTAAATAAACTCAGGTCAATGGTATGAAAGACAAGTGCCCTACAATAGTAAAGTAAATGGTGCCCTAGAATAGTCAAGATTTCAAGTTAACCAGTTTGACTGTGGTTGAACTGGATTTTATTTATAATGATAGGATTGGTAGTGGTGGTAGTGCTGCTGCTTATGTTTTTGAGCCATCGTTAGCAGTGATCAGGGCTTACTATTGGTTTTGCACTCAGGGATTATTTTTGACAGACTTAGGAGACTTTCTGAAGTATTGGGAATCAAACCCAAGATGTAGTATGCAAGTGCAAGACAAGGGTTTTCCCCACTGTACTATCTCTTCAACTCTGATGTACATTTTAAATCCTGCCCTTTTTAAGCTGAAGGGAAGTCCTGCTAGGAGAAACTATCATTAGGAAGTCCTGGATGTGAGGTTTGTTTGGATTCTTCCCTTGCCCCTGACTTTGTTTCTAGCTCCTTAGCTTCCTATTCTGAAGAAGTAGGGCTTGGAATCAGTTACAGTGGCTATTTTGTATAATTGGTGTGTCACTTACTCAAATGCCATCGCTTAGATCAGACTTTTCATGTAGAGAAAATGCCACCTTAGACAGAAGTGAGAAGTTACTGGCTCCTTCCTTTCCTTTCTCTGAATCTATATGTCTCATTATCTGCCTGCTGGGATGTAAAAGACATTTTCAAAGTAGCAGTGTTATTGAGAAGGGTTCTTGGTTCAAATAACAGCCCCAGAACAACCTCTGAGAATGTTCATTACTTTCCTCTCATGTAGACCACTATCCGTGCTTTGATTCAGTAAAGAAATTTGATTAAAATGGAAATCTCTGTGGAAATATTAATTCCTTCCATCCTTGCTTGACACTGTGCTTTCTGAATACCCCAAAACAATTTGAAAGGAAAAAAATCTCAAGAAAAAAACAACCTCAATATAAACAACCAAGGCAGAATGAGCCAGAAAGACACTATCTAGACCCAGAAGGCTTAAGCACAGATTTCCAACAGAGTCAGAAAGAGATAAATAGTACAGCAGCTGACATTATTTCTCAGCTGGATTTCTGGGGAGTTCTGTTTCAGGGTCTTCCAGTCTTTTCAGAGATTGGCACCAAAATCCCTCCTAGTCCCCAAAGATGAAAAAGGACCAACAGTAAGAAAGGAGAGAGCCAAACCCTTTAAAAACTGCAAGATTTAGCTTGTGGGAGCCAGGGGCCTTTCTGTTTACAGGGAGAAAAAGGCAAACATGTCTTGTCTTCTTTTTTTTTTTATTATACTCTGTGCAATTGTACCTCAAAAAAAGCATTACTATGAATTTCTAAATGTGGTTCCTTAGGACACATGTCCTCCAATCCGGCTTTGCGTATTTGAAGAAAAATTGATACTCATGTTCCAGCAAGCTACATTCTCTTTTATTTCTTCACATTTTACTTTCATGCAACACACTTACCTCTGAACGGTCATGTGTAAGTGAGCCAAAAAGGCTTTCTTGTGAATTTTCAACTCAGTTTAACAAGATAGCTTCAGTAAAAGTGTGAGAAACAAAAAGTTGAAAATCTGCCTCACTCTCTCCTCCACTTGATCTGCTACAGAGACCATCCCTCAGAAACCACTTCTCAGAACTCCAGAACAAGCGATACTCTTACTCACATGCTTTATTTGTGTGTGTGTGTGTGTCACAAATATTACAAGGTCAGAAATTATATGATGAGAAAAAAAAACAGCTCAAGGGAAACAAGAGGAGTAAATCATGTTTTATCATGTTTTATTCAGAGGGTAGCTTTCTCGGAGTCAAGCATTATTCCTTTCCAAGCTGTCTCTAATGTGGAAGTTTAAAGAGTTGTGAAGCTGAAAGTGAAAAATGGACTCATCGTTTTAGTTCGCCCCAATGGGATACAGACTCTTATGCAGGTTTTTAATGCTTTTTGCCAATTCAATAATACTCAGCCTCCTAATGGCCACTCATGCTGCGGGTTGTCAGCAGGAACAGGTCAGGATGACAGAGAACTGTGTGATTCACTCAGGTCACTTATGTAAGATCAATTTCACCGAGTTTTATTTCCAGAGATGAAACTGATGAATAATTTGCCCTTTCCAACGAACAGCACAAATAGAGATATTGTCTTCATGCCACCATCCCAAGATAATTTAAAATTAGATTAGGGGTAGGAAGTTTTTTTTTCCTTTGCTGTTCTGTATTTTCATCTAGGGGAAAGGAAATTAATTATCCTTAACTCTTTTATATTATCTTAGTTGTTGACCTGATCACTAGTACTTTCCCAATGTGGTTTTTATCATGGGCTAATATCCTGGAATTAAAAAAAAGATGTAGAAAACATTGGTTAAAGATATGGAAGTGATTCATATAGCTCTTTGCATGTGGGAGAGTATACTTTTGATTCTAAATAGTAAGAAAGGATGGAAGAAAGGAAGAAAGAAAAAAGAAAGAAAGAGAGAAAGAAAGAAAGGAAGGAAGGAAGGAAGGAAGGAAGGAAGGAAGGAAGGAAGAGAAAGAAAGAAAAGAAAGAAAGGAAGAAAAAGAATAAAAGAAATAGAAAGGAAGGAAGGAAGGAAGAAAAAAGCTGAAAACAAAAGAGAAAGAAGGTAAGAATAAAAAAGGAGACAGAAAATGTAGTTTGCCTAGGTTAACTGCAGATTCCAAAATGTAAGCTTTCCTAAAATGCTGAATTTTAGTATCTATCCTTTACCTTCTAACTATTTTCATATCCTAATCCTATATAGTTCAAGAACACTCATTCATTGATAATACTATTCCTAGACATTCTTCTGAGCAGTTATTCCCTGTTTTGTTTATTATTTCACTTTTTTAATTCTAATCTCAAACTTCTCATGTAGCTACTACTATTGCTTTTATTTCAGAGAAAATTAGGTTTAAGAAGTTATGTAACTTTCACCAAAACTACCATATAGTAGGCAGAGTCCAAGCTAGTCTTGACTGTATGCATTATAAAAAGAAAAAAATCAAATGATATAGAGCACACTAGCAGCATGTAATATGATGTGTTTATGTAAATGTAATATATATACACATATATAAAGAGAAAGATAAATAAATCACAGATCCTTCGGTCAACTTTAGCATTATGGTAGAACTCCAAGGCCTTTACCAAAATCTGGTTAATTTCCCTATAGATGCATAAGTAGATAGTTGTTTTTTTTTTTTAATTTTTTGAAGCATACCTAAGGTATTAATTAGGTATTGCTCCGGTATTTCTGAGTCTGAGATCAGGGATGAC
Source organism: Crocidura indochinensis (assembly GCA_004027635.1). Taxonomy (NCBI): domain Eukaryota; kingdom Metazoa; phylum Chordata; class Mammalia; order Eulipotyphla; family Soricidae; genus Crocidura; species Crocidura indochinensis. The sequence continues at coordinate 18,393 of PVKC010007940.1, read as the reverse complement.
AATGATCCAAATGCCCTACTGTACTATCGTTCCAGCCACAGATATTAAGTGTATAGTAACTGTCCTCAAAATGTTTAATTCAGATTAGCTATGATTTAAAAAAAGAAAATTAAATTCTACAGTAGCAGTTAAGAAAAACATCAGAAGGGGAAATTTGTCCTGAAAGTCTAATGGAATGGCTGTGCATGATGCATGTACTTTAGGTGTTATCATTGAAAGCAAAGACAACAGGGCCAATGAGAATTCCATTGTTCAATAAAAGGTCACATTACACAGGGCACTTGTTTATCTAAATATGTGCATATTTTGAATCTGTTTTGACTAGTTGATAGGTCTCTCTAACACACTATGTATAGAGTTGCTGGGTGAATATTTGTCTAATTGAACTGACAATGATATCATAGCTGTCTTGTTCTGTTGAAGAATTACTAAGTTGTCTGACATGCCAGTTTGTTTATAAAATCTTGACATTTTATAACTGATTGGGAAAGACAGCTAACAATTCGAAATTATAAAAAAATTATCATGACTAACAATATTAAAAATGGTTTATATTTGTTGTGTTGCATGCATAATTGGTATACTTTTAAAAGTTGCATCTTCGATTCCACCTTATATTATATTTACATTATCTCAAAAACCTTTGAGACACAAAGACTTGAAACATGAAAGATCCACCAAAATTTGCTTTCTTTTTTCTGAGTCTCTATTGCTATGGCTCGGGCTATTTTTAGACCAATGCAATGTGGCAATGTGATGTATCATATTTATTTTTTCAGTTTTAGGAATGTATACTTTTAATTTACAGTTTCAATGTTCTTTTCCATTTTCAAATGACTGAATTAGAGATCCCTTCATCATTTCCCAACATGAAATTCTCTCTCTCTCTCTGTCTCTCTCTCTCTCTTTCTCTCTTTCTCACACCAAAGATACATGAAAGGTGCATAACAAAGAGAGAAGGAACAAGAGAGTGAGTGGTGAAGTGTGCATAGTTTCTGCGTTTATACATTCACTTGCATTAGATCTTCCAAATAGGACAATATATTTGATTATATAAGAGATAAGGCATCTTGTTTAATGTGGATAAACTACTAATATTTTGATACTTATTTGATATTTCAATTAGGGTTTTACCATATGCATTATTATCTAAACATGTGTATTAACTACAAAGCTATACCTGTACCTATATTTATTGTTGTCAAAAATATGTATTACTTTATTTATGTCCATTTATAAATGAGAAACTAAGGTTAATTGATATGAAAAAACTTATCTAACATCTTTTTGGAAGCCAATATTATATACCAAGACATATAATCCAGAGCTCAAAAATGTTTCCAATATAGTAAATTAAATTTTAAGTTATTTATTATAGTTTAGATATGTCATTATTCATTCTGGATAAACATTAAATTGGTAATGATACTGGGAAAAAGATAGTGTTGTATTATATGTTTTCCAGTTTTTACTGAGGTACCATGATTTACAATTCTACTAATTATAGTTTTATGAATACTATGTCTCCACACCATAGCTACAGTCAGAGAATAAATCAATTCCTTGAGTCACATAAATTTGTAAGCAAAAGTGAGTTTTGTTTCTTTTTATATAGCACATTGCTCTTGTGGTATATTCTTTTCTGTCTTAAGCTTGGAAGCACATCCTAATAGTCATCTTTACAAGAGGCAATAAAGGATAACTATAAATTTGAGTTTCTCACAAGGCAGTAACTAAGTTCTTAGCAAGGCATAAGTTTGTAAGTGAGAACTTACAAAAATGAACCTACCAACTCACCAAAAACAAACAAACAAAAACAAAACAAAATCTCAGTGCACCCTTTTATACTTTTTGGGTTTAGTTTCATGTGTCTTAGGAAACAGTGGCTTATAAAAATATTACATTAGATTATAAATGTCTGCTGTTAAATTATGTAGATATAGTAAGTAGTCAAGAGTTGAGGACCGGGGATTTGAGTGATAATAGAGATGTACTTGCCTTGTATGTGGCTGATCCTGGTTTGATCATTAACACTCCAGAGTCCACCAGAATTGATTCTTGAGTGCAGAGCCAGGAGTAACCTCTTGTGCACAGTTGGGTGTTGTCCAACTAATCCTCCAACACAAACACAAACATATACACACGAATACACACACGAGTGGGCGGGGGCAACTGACTACATAAGTTCAGCAATAAAGTAGAGTTATGTCAAATACCTTTGTTTGGGCTAAGGAAGATTATTAATGTCAGTAATTTAAACTTCATAAGAATAAAGGCTTTATCTTTCTTTCTTTCTTTTTTTTTTTTTTTTGGTTTTTGAGTCACACCCGGCAGTGCTCAGGGGTTACTCCTGGCTCCATGCTCAGAAATTGCTCCTGGCAGGCACAGGGGACCATATGGGGCACCGGGATTCGAACCGATGACCTTTTGCATGAAAGGCAAACGCCTTACCTCCATCCTATCTCCTGGGCCATCATCCAGGTTATTTCTCAGTGTGTGTGTGTGTGTGTGTGTGTGTGTGTGTGTGTGTGTGTGTGTGTGTGTGCTCAGCTAGTTTTTTATGTTGTATATGACCTTGTAGACTAGAAAGCTGTTTCTATGCACATTTTTCTCCCTTGTATATTCTATTAGAGTGTTTTCTCTGAATAAGCTGTTCAATAAACATTTACTAAAGTAATAAATAACTTAATAGTCTCCCATGTAAATTGGGATTTTATTCAATGTTATACTCTCACTATAGATATATTGTTTGGGACTCCATTTTGGCAATCTAACTAGTGGCCATTTTCCCCCCAAAAGTAGACTTTGTGTCTAGATGTTCTCTTGGATTACATAAAACATATTAATTAGGTCAGAAGAATAGTATAGTGACTTGGGTGTTTGTTTGCATATTTTCTACTCTGGTTTGCTCCCTGATTCCTCTGAGCACTGCCAGGAGTGACTTGTGAACAGACTCAGGAATAACCCCTGAGCATTGTCCAGGCGTGGCCCTCAACTTCCTCATCTCTTCAAAAAATATCATTCCCCGATACATATTTCTATATATTCACTGAGCCAGGAAAAGGACAATAATTTGGAACCATTAGAAGTTCAAAATTATTCTGCATCTATCTCTCTCCCTCTGACTTATTTCACTCAGCATAATAGATTCCATGTACATCCATGTATATGAAAATTTCATGACTTCATCTCTCCTGATAGCTGCATAATATTCCATTGTGTATATGTACCACAGTTTCTTTAGCCACTCGTCTGTTGAAGGGCATCTTGGTTGTTTCCAGAGCCTGGCTATTA